>BJCO01525853.1:959-12242 GCA_018326465.1 Flaveria floridana
GGGATTACTTAAGAAATCCCCGGTTTCATATGCTTCCGCGGCAATCATAGTAAAGTTAGGCAATGTAAAGGAAGCTTGTATTTTGTATTCAAGTCAACGATGTAAAAGCTTTTATGATGAAATAAGAATGTAATTCTTATTAATTCCGCTGTGATATTTTACTTTGATTTTATTAAGTTTATGCAAATATATATTTTATGTGCGATGAATGACCAGCTGTGAGGTGCCCGGGAACGGGGCCTTACAAACATGTTATATGGGTTTACAGTTGTTAGACATAGTTCTGTATCGTTAAAGGTTCAGGAATGTGTTTAACTAAGGCTTATGATCCAGTCGCATGACTGGACCATGTAAATGGGCCAGTCGCACGACTGAACCATGTGATTGAACCAAACGCACGATTGAGTCATAAGACTGATTCAGTCGTACGAATGAATCAATCGTGTGGGTCAGTCGTACGTGTGAATGGATTGTATGACTCAGTCGCACGACTGAGCCATACGCATGGCTCAGTCGTACGAATGAAGACTGTAACCTATAAATACCACTTAATTCGTGGAATAATAGAACACTTCGTGAATTCACAACCCCAGCCGTCCGTGAGCGTCCAAGTCGTCCTTTCCAACTTCATAGAGCATTCCTGATCATTGCTAATCAATTCTTAACATTTTCTAATTGTTAATTTTGATCGGATTAACGTTCTCCCTGATTAGATCGCCAATCAAATAGGATTCTGCACTATTTGATCTGGTTTCATGTAGTTTTGGTTAGTACCAGTTCGTACTCAGTCCTAACAGTTTCTCATAGCTTATGATTGTAATAATAATAGTACTTATAGTAGTAGTGATGGCAATAGTATCAGGTATTCCAATAGTATCCATAATCAGAGGTATCAATAATCAATTGTATCAGAAATCAGTAGTTTCTTCAAATAATAACATGTGAGGTAGTTTATCTTAGGAAAACCTTTAGACCACTTCAAAAGAAATTTCAAAAATCATAGGTTTCAAACAGATAAGGTCCAATCATTACCTAAAGGTCCATGCTGGAACTTACGCGTCCGGTAAATTCATGATTACGTTGATCAAGTGTAATCATCAATTTACCCAACCCGATCATCCAAACACTTTCCCACAAGGACGGTCCTAAGGTATCAGGTTTGTAGCCTAGGGGATACTATGGCATTCCCGACTCCTCTCAACCTTTGGCTCTGATACCAATCTCTCACACCCCGGGGATAGGTATGGTGGGACGTCACAGACTAGCAACAACATATGGCATTGGAAACAAACCATCATAAGAGTATAAAAGGAGAGAACATCATATGGTAATAATGTTTAAAGAAAAACCCGGCTAGAAGTAGGTCTAGCCCCCAACACAAGAACATAATTCATCAGTACAAATCCTTTCCAACAATAACAAATGTAAATTGTTCAAAATGTTTTATAAACATAACAAGCTAAGGCCATGGGTCATGGAGCTAGGTCAAGGTCTTCTACAACAGCTAGACTCCCATCACGGATTACTAGAAACATGCTCAAAAGAAAATTACGTCAACTAAAAAGTTGGTGAATTCAAGTGCTTAAAGTTTAAAAACAAAAGTATTCAATAGAATCCATATTTAATTTAAAAGAATCATAATTTCATTATTGTGGGGGATCACAATCAACCCTGCACTCAGTCCCGGCTAGCCTCTTCAAAAGTTAAGTGATACCGGTTAATCCCGAAGGAAGAACTGAGCCTCAAAACCAGTGTACCATACATGCCGGACGGTCCACAATAGTATCTTATAAAACCTGTTACATGCCACAAACGATCCTGCAGGATCTCAGTGTGGTACCCTTCCGTTCATCACGGAAGGCACTTTGTGTGGGGGATTCCCCAAGTAGTCTACCCATATAAAACAAGCGGTTCACACAAGAATTAATGACTGTGATACAAGTATCAGCAGGTATCAAAATTACCACAACATATAGCATCATATATAGCATATAAATAGTTCAGTTTAAACAGAGCATGCTTCATCCCAAAATAGTAGTAAAAAGGGGGTCACTAGAACTCACCTTAAGATTCAAGCAAAGGATTCTTTATGTACCGGGAAAAGTTTCAAGTCTAGCACCCTATCATCAAGATTTAAGTGATAAGCCACTGATGCTAAGGTTATGGAAGGTGCACTTGGTTTGCCATGAGGTTAAATGTCCAACTAGATTTTGATTTGCTAAGGCTTGTATAAAAAGTTTCCTTTTAGAGTAAGTTTGGGTTTCTTAAGGAAAATTACATGTTTTACTATGTTGGATCATTTATACAAGTTACTTTAAGTTCACCAAATGATTATTAGTTCAAGGGGGTTGGCTTATAGGAATTTGGCAAAACTTACAGTTTAGTCCTCCAAGTTTCAAAATTTTCATATTCTACCCTAAAGTTTGCTTCATTCCATTTATTGACTTTTATGGCCAAATAATAGATTTATAGAGCTAATTAACTCATTTTAAATATGTTAACTCCCAATTTCTCAGAATTTAGGTTCGGGTTTAGAATTTTTACTTTTTACGTTGCCGGTTACGGTAAAACCGAAGGTTTTTAACGGTTAAGTGTTAATTTACTATATTTTGAGTCTTATGCATTTAAATATCATTTTAAGGGATTTTTGATAATTTTACAATCTGTTGAGAATGTATTTGAAGCCTCTTTTAGTTGAAAGACTCGTTTTTAGGTTTAACCCGTTTAAACGTATTTTTACCCGGAACCGACCGTTCATAAGCATGTTTAACCAATTTTTCACCATTTTCAAGTCTTATAGGTCTCAACTTAATATAGTTTTTATATTTTTTAGGTTTGTTCCTTTATTTCCAAGGTTTTCTTCTAAAATTCTCCCGGTTAAGACCCGTTTTTACTAAAAATTCTTTTTAAATTTGTCCTTTGACCATTTAATCAACGAATTCAACCTAAAACACTTTGTTAACCCTTTTAGAGCCTGGAATTATTTTTTAAAATGGTTAAAACCTAATTTCTCTTATTTTTTGTCATTTCACCACCTTTCGGGTCCAAAATAAGCTCAAAATACCTACAAGTCCATACTTTTACTATTTTCATCCATTAACATCACTTTATATACATAATAACACCAAAACCTTCTGAAATAATAGTTCTAACTCATGGGTTTAACATATATCCAAAGAACAAGTTGAAACATGTTGATTACACCATTTTCACCCATTACACTAGTGTAAAACGTTATAAATTATGTTTAAACATTACCAAAACCTTTTGTAACTTTAAAAACAGGTTGTTAGAAGTTTAGAAAACTATTTTTTGAGCAGGTTACAATCTTTGCTTTGGAGGGTTACAAGATGTGCAAGTTAGATGGTGCAATAACACCCAAAAAGAGGGTTTTCATGGTGCAAATCTGGTTACACCCATAGAATGACATATACTTCGAGTGAGATGCCTTAAAGAATGTTAAAATCTCCTCAAGAACAAGGTTGTGGCAGCAAGTTTATGCTAGAACAAAGAAAGTAAGGTTTTTGGTAGATTAAAGAAAGAATAACACATGACATAGCTTGTTTCGGGTAAGATGAAGCTTACTCTTTGTACCGTTCATGATTTGGAGAGTGTAGATAGACAAAACGATCTGGAAAGCTTGGAACAAGGGCTGGAGAGTCTCGAACTTGCAAGAACCAAGCAATAAAGTTCACAAAATGTCACCTTCTTGCTTGTTTAAGCTTGGCCGATGGAGATTTGTTGTTGTTCTTCGAGTTTTGTGGCTGGAATTAGAGAGTGTTTTGCAGTTGTGGGTGTGTTTGCTGGTGAAAGAAACCAAGAGGGAGAGGGAGAGAGGGAGAGAGGGAGAGAGTGAGAAGAGTGTGTGTTTGAAGGTGTGACTTGCATAGAAGGAGAATAGGTAGTAGAAGTGGTGGTGTAGAAGAGAGTGGACAGGTGGAGAGGGGGCGGTTGAATTCTTGGCTTTTATTGGGGTTTTTGTTTAAATTTTAATTGTAAAAATAATATTTTGTAGTATTAATTTGTAGTGTAGTGTAGTATATTAGATGGTAAAGTTTAGTTACTTGTTAATTTTGTACATGACCATGCATGCATTAATCCAAGAATTATGTGTTCATACACGTTTTAATTATCTCAATTAGAATTAAATTGTGCTAGGGTGACTAATTAACTTTCCCGGAACACTAAGTTTCCCGAATTTAAAGCTTGAACTAGCTAAATCATCATAAAATGGCACCTGAAATAATAAAAATGGTAATAATAACAACAATAATAAAAATGCAAATAAAAATATTGGCAATAATATTATCATCAATATTAATTGAGTGGGAAATGATGTAGGTTGATAAAGGTTAGAGTTATGACCTAGAGGTCTGTTGTCACAAGTTCATTCTTAAAACCCCATCTCTCATTTACCTAGTTTCTTCTCCCTTACTAGAAAACCACCATCATCTAAAGCTAATATGGGTATTTGGACTTTTGATTCGAACCCTAAACCATCATCTGTAGCTGCTACGTCAAGCAAAATCAATGAAATGAAGAACTACCCAATTTAATTTTATTTGAAATTAACAAATAATAACAATTACACCGACAACACATGAACATACAGATATGAGCTGTCTAAATAGAAGCAACAAATAATAATTGAGTGAGAAAGATTATACTTTTGTATAAATTGATTTAAATAACTACTAGACAAATAAAGTATCCAGCCCTGCTCATCACCTTAGAGAGCACAAATCTTATTTGCTAAAAAGAAGGATAGCATGATGTGAATGTACATTAATTTTGGGGACTTGAATAAAGTAAAATAAAGAATAAGTAGTCATTACTAAGTATCAAAGATTTGCGATCTGGATATCCTCAGATGAAGGTAACAATTGAAGATGTACCTAAAACTACTTTCAGGAGTAGATATAATCATTATGATTTCTTTGTAATATTATTTGCGCTTACAATGCACCTTTAGTATTTATGGATCTCATGAACAAGGTTTATAGGTTGTATCTAGATAAATTTGTGATCGTATTAATTGACGATAATTTTTTCTACTCTAAAAGCAAGGATAATCATGAACATCTTAGACTAGTCCTAGAACTACTCCGAGAAAAGAAAGTTTACACAAAATATCCAAATGTGAATTTTACATATATGAATTTTAAGTTTTATGTTATGTAATCAAGTAACAAAGAACATATTTTGTTCCTTTGAAAATTGAAGTAATCAAAAAGTGAGAGACACCAAACAATCCCACTTAGATTCAAAGATTTCTAGAATTAGCAGGATAATCCACAATATTTATTCAAAACTTCTCCAAAATTTTAACACCATTAACAATGCTAACAAAATACGCTAAGGTAGGAAGAATCTTTTAACATCTTAAAGCAAAAGTTGTGCAGTGCTCCAATACTATCACTTCCCAAAAGAATAGAGGAATTTGTTGTCTACTATATTATATCTCATTATATAATGGGATATGTACTCATGCAAAAAAAACTAATAATTACATATGCATATTTTCAAGATTCATGAGCAAAATGAAACCAAACATGATTTGGAATTTGGCGTAATAATGTTCTTGTTAAAAATTTGATGAGATTATTTATACGGGACGAAATGCATAATCTATACTGATCATACAAGTCTAAAGCATATATTTTAACAAAAAGAGATCGACATGCATCAAAGGTAATGGATGGAGCAATTACGCGATTATTTTTGTGAGATCCAATACCATTTTAGAAAGATAACTACAAATGCAGATCGCTAAACTAGAAGCAAAAGCCCTAGCCAATAAGAATTTGTGACAATAACAACAACGACAATGACGACGTCGATGGCAACGACGGCTACAACGACAACAACAAAAACAACAACAACAACAATAATGATAGTGATAATAATAATAATAACAATAATTAACATAATAATGATAATAATAATGATAATTATAACGATAATGATAATAATAATGATAATAATATAATAATATGAGAATAATAATAATAATAATAATAATAATAATAATAATAATAATAATAATAATAATAATAATAATAATAATAATAATAATAATAATAATACTGAAGTTGTTGATGCAGTCGAGACTCTGGAGATGGTAGAGAAGTTGGTAACGACAGGAGAAAATCGTAAGAGATCACGTGAAGATGATCAAGTTTATTCAATCTCAAATATTACCACTACCTGATAGGAGTATGCCCGGAGAATATCGATTCAAAGGTAACGATCAAAACACGTATAGATCTACGGTTCATTTCGGATACAGATTCACCACCGAAACAAACAATAGGGCTACAATATCCAACCGAAGATACAGGCACACCACTCCGGTTAAAAAATCATGTCTAAGAACACCGCTTAATTTGCCAAGATTGAACTAGCAAAGACACATTAATTTAACTCTCACACTCAAGAAATAAATCAACACAAAAGCTTTTCATATTCAAACACACTACTTTCATTTTGATCTCCATTCGGTACATAAAGAAAAGACAAGCTAACCTACCAATATCCAGTAACCCACGATCTAAAATATCAACATAAAGAAATATTAGTTGCTACCTACAATGCAAAAAGTACAAACTAAGAAAACATAAAAATACAATTAAAACAAAAACAAAAATGCAAAAATAGAACATGTTAAAATAAACTACATATGGTGGAACTTGGGTAACACACAAGAGACTATTTTTATTTTAGATAACTGGTAACAAACGGTCCCAACTTTAACTTATTGGCAACCATTGGTCCAACCTTTTACATTCGTTAGGGACAGTCCCAACTATTTACTTTTGTGTTGTCATCGGTACCACCCAAACAGGATGTTAACTCCGTTAACTTCCTTCTGATGTGGCAATCCAGCTGTCGTCTACGTGTAAATTAGGGGACCCATGTTTCTCCTGTATTCATGTTTATATATAAACTGGTTTCTTAACCGTTAAAGAAAATCCAAACCCTAAAGGATTAATCCACCTTTATCTCCTTCAATCAACCTTCATTACCTTCAATCCACCTTCATGAGCAGGTAAGAACTTCAATCGACCTTCAAGAACATCGAAATGGCTTCTTCATCTTCTTCAACGTCTGCCTGTAAGAAAACCCTAAAAGGTTTAAGCTTGATTTAGCGGGCAATGCGTACGGCAACCATAATTTAATTTCAATTGTTAGGGTTGCTGGACCTAGAAGTTTGTTAAATGGAGATTGAAAATTTAAAGTTTAAGAACATGGTTTTGCAAGAAGAGAACAAGAAGTTAAAGTTGTTGCTATCAATGAAAAAGTCAAATTTGAAGAGTCAAAGTCTTTTAGGTTTAGCAATTGTTGCCTTATCAATATGGTGGATCTTATTGGTGTGAAAATGATGTAATGACTGTTTTCATAGTTCTTGTATGGATAATTAGTAATGACATTTGAATTCTAATTGAGATTTACTTTGGACATTTCAAATGCAATTGAGATTTACTTTTTCTTGTGAATTGTAATTGATAAAATGAAGACATCTACTACAACTATTGTAACCATACATCAACCAAAATCTACTACTACCATTGTTAACCATTAAAAAGTCAAACAATTACAACCATAAACCATTAAAATATCAACATTTACTTTCCCCTACTCTTCACCTCTACTCTTGGATTTGTTCTTTTAGAAGTAGTTGATTGTTGGGTTGGTTGACTTGGCATCTCCCTTGCTTGTGATGTGCCTGGACCTTTAATTGACCATGGCCCACCTTCATTTGTAGCACCTTGTGATGTGTCTGGTCCCTTAAACATCTTAGGCTTTGAACACTTTCTAATATTATGGCCAGTCTCTTTACAATTACTATAACTCATTTGAATTCCATGCTTTATGAATGTACCTGGCTTCTTAGGATTCTTATGAGGATCTTTCTTTCTACTTTTCTTTGGTCTTCCAGGTTAACTTTTGATAGGAGGAGGATCTAGTGGGTAATCAACATCAGGCCAGAACCTTTGACTTGGCAATGGTGGAATTGTGTATTCATATGACCTTAGGTGTGTCTCTTTAAGGTAATAACCATCCACATATTGTTCTACAGACTTTCCAAAAAACCCAACTACTGCACATATTAATTAGTTTCATCCTCACACTCAGCAATATCTTCTGAACTATCTGACTCTAATCCATCATCATCATTCACTTGATTAGTTTAAGTTGTCTCAATTGGTGTTTGACCTTTTACATAAAATGTTTCAATTGGTGATTTACCTTTTGCTTGTGATGTTTTAACTTGTGGAGGTAGTCTTATGGATTGAACACTTTCAGCTTCTTTTGTCTCAATTGGTGTTTTACCTTTTGATTGTGATGTTTCAAGTTATGGAGGTAGTGTTCTGGATTGAGCTCTGGTCTGACCTATAAACATGGACTCAATGGAGATCTAGCTAAGCTTGGAAGTGTATCATCATGAGGATTTTAAGGTAGTGTTCTGGCTTGAGATCTGGTTTTGACCCGTGAACATGGACTCTGCACATGGGCTTGAGTGCTAGTGGGTTGGGCTTTAGGGCTACTGAGCTGGCCTTGAGGGTTATTGGGTGGTTGGCTGGATTTTATCATAGATTGATCTGAAACAAATATACTTAGATATTTATCAAATGTAGAGTGAACAACTGAAAGCATTTCAGTCAATTTAGAATCAAGTTTTATCCTTTTCATATGCCTATCACCAGAGATCTTACAATACAACTGAAGTTGCCTAGATTTGTAAGTACCAAACTCAATTTCATATTCTATTAACGCAGATAATGAAAAATGGTATGGTGATATCCCTAATTTCTTTACTCTTCCACCAGCATGCCTTATTATCAGGGGTTCAACCACTAATCTTCCACCAGTATGGAGGTGGATATGCACAAGAGCTTCATCCAGTGCTGTTCATCAAACCCAGGTGGTCACGAGAGATTGTTCTTCGTTCTTTCTTGTGAGAATTTGCGAGATTTGGTGGTTAGTGTTTTGCATATATGGGTTGTGATTTCTGGTGGTTAGGGTTTCATATTAAGACACAATATGGAAGAAATAGATTACCAACTACTTTACATGTAGATGCAACAATTTAACACGTAGACGAATGCCACATCAGAAGGAAGTTAACGGAGTAAACATCTGTTAGAGTGGGACCGACGACAACACAAAAGTAAATAGTTAGGACTGTCTCCAGGGAATGTAAAAGGTTGGACCAATGGTTATTAATAGTTTTAAGTTGGGACCACTTGTTACTAATTTTCCTTTTATTTTTCATGGACCACTGATTTGGGTCGACTTGAACCGACCCGGTTGGACCCGTATCATCTTGCAAGTTTGAACTGGTAATGATTTGGCTATCATTCTCTCCTACTTGAGAGAAGTTTGTCCTTAAACTTAGGAAAATGATCATAGGTGGTGGCTCCGGAGGTATTCTTGGTGGATATCCAATGGTGCATAAAGACTTGAACATGTATAGTAATGTAGGGCAGTTAGGATCCCATTCAACATGTGTGTAGGGTGACTTGTTATGCATGCTGTCACTTATTTGAACCAAAAGAAGGGTGTTGTTGGATGTGCACAAGTGTTGCCAAAATGCCCATTTAATCAATGGGTTGGATGTCACCAATAAGGCCGATTCCTTCTCTTAGTAATGTATACTATTAATAACACATTCACCTTCATAATTGGTTAACATGTGTAGATCCATGGGAGAAGGTTCTTTCCTTTTGTTGAGCCCAAGCGGGTATAACTCTAAGCCTGTTGTTAACCCATGTTATTCTGTTAACCCATGTTATTCTGATCCGATGAGAAAACCAAAATCTGCTTCATGTTGCGGTTCTCCTCCTGAATGACAGTCCCGTTAAGAACAAGCTTCACAAAGAGATACTCGTTTTCATCAGTCTCGGTTCCGTCCTCATCATACCTTCGTGCTGTGCATAACAGGGATCTCCAATAGATTTGAACTCATAAAACTCAGACTTGACAAGTAAAGTAAGAAACATTTTCTTGTATGGTTCTCTGAAACTCTAAATGAGTAAAAGTAAATAGTTTATGAGGATAGTGAGTCGAAACCAATCATTTCGGCTCTGATACTGAGAGTACCATCAAGCATCGGTTCCCCCTACAGAGATTAAATGATTTGCTGGATGAACTTCATGGTTCTACGGTGTTTTTGAAGATTGATTTACGAAGTGGGTATCATCAAATTCGGATTTATGAGGGAGATGAATGGAAGACAACCTTCAAGACAAAGGAAGGACTATTTGAATGGCTTGTTATTCCTTTCGGCTTATCAATGGGCCAAGTACCTTCATAAGGCTCATGAATTATGTAGTAAAGCCATTTTTAGGGAGTTTTGTAGTGGTATACTTTGATGATATACTAGTGTACAGCCGAACCACTAACGACCACCAATTCCACCTTTCACAATTGTTTAAAGTCCTTGATCATGAAAAGCTCTAGGGAAACTTGGATAAGTGTAATATTTTACTAACTAACTAACTTTTCTTGGCTATCTTGTCTCTGAACAGGGTATACAAGTGGATGAGAAAAAGATTCAAGCCATTTGTGATTGGCCCACACCATAATCCGTTCAACAAGTTCAAAGTTTCCATGGCCTTGCTTCTTTCTATCATCATTTTATCAAGAATTTCAGCACTATCGTGGCACCCATGATGGAATTCACTAAATCAAAGATTTTATGCTGGATGCCACAAGCTTAGGTCGCTTTTGATGAACTCAAAGAACAATTGTCTTAACCTCAAGTTTTGGTGTTGCCTTGCTTTGAAGAGGTGTTTGAAGTGGAGTGTGATGCGTTCGCGTAGGCATTGGAGCTGTTCTTACCCAACTAAACCGTCTGATTGCCTATTTTAATGGAAAACTTAATGATGCAAAACAGCGGTATTCGACCTACAATAAGGAGTTTTATGCTATAATCTTGGCTTTGGATCATTGCCAACATTATTTGGTCTCCAAAGAGTTCATTCTGCACTCCGATCATAAAGCCTTAAAGTATATACAAGGCCAACATAAGCTACAGCCCCAAAACGCAAAATGGGTCAAATTTCTTCAAGCTTTTACTTTCACCATCAAACATAAGTCAAGCAAGTTTATAAAAGGAGTCGACGCCCTCTCGCTTAAGTTCTCTTTACTTAATTCACTTCAGCCGCGTGTTATTGGGTTTGAACTTTTACAAGAAGAGTACCCCACTGAACCTGATTTCAGGGATATATACACCAGCTGTAAGAATCACACACAGGGAGAGTTTCATGTTTTTAAAGG
>BJCO01526699.1:0-11125 GCA_018326465.1 Flaveria floridana
TCATTTACTAAGCTATCATTGTGATCTAATAGCCTAGCAAATTTTGAATCTATGCTATCCTTAAATTTATTACATTCAGAACAAGCATGATTATCAAAGAGTTGGTCTGTGGAACTTACCTGAGAAGGTTCGGTTGAGTCAGCCATCATCACAGAGTTTGATTGTTTGGGTGCTGGTTATTCTGAACATGTTGTACTGGGACCTTCTTCATTTAGGTGAGTGACCACAGTAGCAGTATCTTCATGATCTGACATTACGAGTTCCACTGCTATATCACCTTCGCTTGCAGAGTCGTCATCCAAACCTTCAACACATGCAATGTTGGATTCTCCTTGAGATACAAAGCGAAAGGTCCAATCTTGTCCTTCATCGTCTTGTGCAGTAAATGCCTTAGGATCCTTGCTTGATGATGTAGCCCTATTGGTGGGTTTATCTTGACGATTGAAGGTGGAGAATGGATTACCATTACCTGTATTCTTGGGCTTCACACATTCACGTTTGAAGTGCCCCTTTTCTCCACAATTAAAACAGGTTTGGTTTTGTCAAAACCAAAAGTTGTATCCTTTATGGCTATCAAGTTCTGTCCGGTCTTCTTAACAAACTTCTTCATCCTCCGGACAGCACTAGCCAACGCCCATATAATGTCCATCCTTTCGAGCTCAGTTTCATCTACCTGCTCGTAGTCTTCATCAGAGAGATGGCAGTTTCCAATCTTCCCCGCAACTAGACCGTCATAGGAGTGAACGACAGCTGCTAGGAGATCCATATGCTCCTTTGCTACCTCTACAGTCATATTACCGAGATTCTAGGTCTTCAATTTCGTAGCATTGTCTTCAGGTGCTATGTATTAGGTGCAAGATGACCCTGACGTGTCAGATCCTGAAGTAATGGCTTGGAACGAAGCAGCTGCACTGGACACAAATGCTATTTGGAGTGGTGCTCCAGAAGTTTTTGGTTGAGGAGTTGAGTTGTAAAGTGATGGGTTCTGATCATATGAACCTTTTTAGGATGTGTACTTCATCCTCAACTCTTCCTCTCTCAGCTTCAGAATGAAATCGTTGATATCCAACTTTGCAAGCATATCATTCTGTCTGAGATTTGACACAAACGAAACCCACTTCTCAGGCAATCCATCTGCAAAACTTGAGACCTTGTCTTCCATGGACGTGGTAACCCCATGAGTGTGCAGCTCACTCATCAAGTGGTAGAAACAGTCGATAATGTCATCCAGGCTCTCTTTTCCTATTGAAGAAAAGTTATCAAACTCCTTCTTCAAAGCCTTTGCCTTTAATGCCTTCAATGTCGCATTCCCGTCATATCGTTTTTCCAGAGCATCCCATAGCTTCTTTGCTTGTTTGTTCTCAGAAAACTGATGGAATATATCTTTAGGAATTGCCTAAGTTAACAAGGCATACACCTTCTTCTCCGTATTGTACTTTACCTTCTTGCTATCAGTCATGCCACCCAAGGTAAGTTTTACTCCATCAGCGCCAACCGGCATGCTATACCCATTCTTGATTGATTCCCACATATTAGGATCAACTCCATTTATGTATATCTCGAACCTTTGCTTCCATTGTGGGTAATCATCTAACGTTATGAGTTTAGGGGGCTTATTGTGATTACCAACTTCATTTTCCAGAAGCAATAGATTCTAGATCTGTGAATCCCTACCGGTAGTGAAAGCTGAGTACTGATCTTTCATTTTTATTAACTTTGAATTTCAAACTTAAACTTTTACACACGTGCGAATAGAGAGGTTCGAATAGGCCAAACGTGCGATTGAACGATGCGAATGGCTCAATCGTGCGATTGAACAATACGGATGAGTCAATCGTGCGATTGGACAAGGACGACTGGACAATACGAATGGAGTGTTCAGTCGTACGATTGGATAGGCGACCGAGTTCAATCGTGCGTAAGGGATGTATGATTGAGTTCAGTCGTGCGATTTAGTCAATCGTGCGACTGAAGTTGCTGGTTTTTGAAAATTCAAAGATTTTGATATTATGACTCAAAAACATGAGTTTTCACGAACCCTAATCTGCCGTATGCCGAAAAACGTGAACTTTTTGATCTGGAGACGTCGAAAACACTGTTTTAACCAAAAAGATGGTGTTTTTGAATGAAAAAAGTGATTTTTACACCAAATCGATCGAATCACATGCAAAATCAAGAGCCAATGCCCTGATACCACTTATTAGGACCGTGTATGTATGGAGTACTAACTGATTCTACGAGTATACCAACTCAAATAGTGCGGGGTCCTATTTGATTGGCGATCCAATCAGGGAGAACACAGTTCAGATCAATCTAACGATTAATGAAACGTTAAGAATGATTAGAGAACGATCAACTGTGATCTATGAACTTGGAACAGGTTTTCTTGAGCCTCTGGACGGCTAGGGTACGATTATGTGCGTAGGTATCCGAATTGTTACGTTTTTTCACGAATTAAGTGGTATTTATAGTTTAGGGTTTGTCAATCGTGCGACTGAACCATTAGTATGGTTCAGTCGTGCGACTGAGTCATACGATTGAGTCATACGCATGACTGAAGGTTCAGTCGTGCGATTGAGCCAATCTTATGTCTCAATCGTGCGACTGATCCAGTCTCCTGGTTCAGTCGTACGACTGGTCCATTAGCATGAAGTGTTCATGCGTATGGTCCATTAGCATGGTCCATTCGCATGAATACTTCATACGATTCACAAACCTATATAGTTAGTTCACTATAAGTCATCACACACTAAACAATAAAATATTAAACATTATAAGCATCAACCAAACATTGTATTTCATTCATATCCGTTCAATTACATATATACAAGATATGAAAGACATTTTACATTGAGCTCATAAACTAGGTACACATGTATCAACAAAAACATAAAAAAGTTTTGTCTTTTAATATAACAATATGGTATTCATTTTAAAGATAAAATGAACGTTTTTATGTATTTTTTATAAAAAAAATAATATCGTATATAATAGTTATGAACGTTTAAGAAAATGGAAGAACTTGAAAAAATTCAACAAAAATGGTTATACCTAAAATACACATCTAACAAACTTATTCATTATAATTTAATCTCAATTAGTAATTAAGAAAATTGATTATTAAGATTAGTTTTTATAATTTTTAGTTTTAAGTGTCTTTTTATTTGAACACTAGCCTTAAAAATTTAGGTTTTTAGTAAAATAAAAATATTTTTAATTTATCAAAAAAAATATTTTATAATTTTGAAAAAGAATATAACCATCAAACAATATCAGTAACATTTAATGTAATCATTAAATGATTGATTTGCTTAAATTATATATAGTAACATGTGACAAAACAAATATGAGAAAACGACATGTGACATAACTTATTTTGTTTTATTATAGTAAACTAGTTTGTTAACTTGTGTACTATGCATGATAAATAAAAATATTAAATTAACATTTATATTTTTTGAACGGGCAACAAATAATTTTTAAGACTGGTCACTTGGGTAAACCCATTGGCGAAAGTAGTGGTCAATAGTGGGAAGATGATTGGGATGACGATGATGTTAATGACGACTTCTCTCTGCAGCTCAAGAAAGAACTTGAAAGCAACGTCGAGAAAAAGTAAGTGAAACTCAGAGTTGACATTTGTCTTTAGTATTAAAACATTGGGGTTTTTGAATCTTTGCAAGACCTGCAGTTTTTGCGATTATAACTTATGAGCTTGAACTTGATGTTCGAATCCATGTTTAGTTAACTCAATCGATAGAGAGTGCTACTAGCCTGAATGTGAGTAATTTTGACCCGTGTGATCCGGGCTATAATTTTTTTAAAGGGTCATATTTGGTTAAAGTTAAACATATTAAGTAAAATGAAATGGGCTTGAGTTGATTGAAAAAAAAAATTAACATTTACTAATTAATTTTTTGAAATTATATAATTATGTTTTGATTTAAACTATTATTGAAATTACGTATAATTAACCCATTTAGGTAATAAGAAAATAACAATATTTTTAGAACTTTCATCTTTAAAATTTTATTTGCTTAAAATTTTCTTTGTGCATACTATTTTTTTTAAATACTTTTTTTAAACAATGTGACTTTTTAAGGTTCTCTCTATTAAACCTTTATATTTCATAAAAAAAATTAACAAATTATATTTTTAATATAAAGAAATATGTTTTTAGTTTGTCAAAAAATCTGTTTTATAATTTAAAATAATATTATTAGCATTTAATATTCATTAAATGATTAACTCGCTTAGATAGTGAAATGTGATAAAAACGAGTGTGAAAACACGAAATGTGGCATAACTTATTAAATTGCATCGAGGTCAAAACCAATTGGTTTAGTTCCGGATCGAGGTCACATTATAATAAACATACCCTACACTACGCTACCTAATTAGGGCCTATTCCAAACTTGGTCGGGTACAACCTGATTCCAATTAAAAAAATTATTTCTTTTATAGATACATAAAATTTATATTCCATTTATCATCAAGAGTTTACTAACTAAATGAAATAGAGTCGCTAAAAACACAATTTTATGAATTTACACATTTTTTAGTTTTATTCCAGTTCGTCGTTGATAAATCTTTATTCTTCGCCGGAACTGTTGTTTATGTGAACCAACGTAAGCTAGCGAGTTCTTTATTTGATATAACGAAAGAGAGTCCTCATTCACCTCTTCATCATGTATGTGTTCAACTAATATTTCATCTTCGAGACTAGTTTGGTGTTGCATACGATCCGTGACATCAAAGTGATCATTTAAACATATGCACATATCTACCTTCGCTAGAAGCGAGACTTCTTCTTCGCATTGATAAAACTCTGTCAATAAGAGAAAATGTAAACGCTATCGTAAAAGCATAAACATTTAGTAAATCAAGGCCCGTATATAACACATATGATCAAAATTTAATCTTACTTTCATTTCCATCAAGTCAAGGTATCAAAACTATCAAAATCAAACAAGAGTTATAGTGGATATAAAATCAACGTCACTATCAATTTATATATAAATTATAACATCTAAGTGCATTTATATTGTTTGACAAGTAATCAAACAACATGAAAATTATTGTATTTTCTAAGCTGAGAGTTTTTATTACATAATTTAACATTTGAAACAAATTTTCTTCACTACGTGGACATGAAAACAATTCAAGCGTACGTAATTGTACGTATTATTATCTACCTAATGAACGATGATACAAAGGTACGTTTGTGGTAAATCATGTAGAGTCGACTGAAGATCGGTGGATAAGTTCACACCAGTTTGTAAATTTTCAAAAAAAAAAAAACATTAAATACTGTATTTCAAGTCTCCATATTTTAAACAATAGGATCTAAGAGTAATACGACTTAAATGGGCGTCATGAGGTTGGAGCGTTTCTCAGAGTATCTTTGTAAACCGAAGGTTTTCAAAGTTGTCACACAATAAACCTTCTTAAATCATGAACTTCAACATTCGATCTTCATCCACATTCATGGCATAACAAAATATTCCATCGTCTCTTCCAATTGTTATTTGTTCAAACTGTGGATTTGCTATTTTCACTTTGCAATATATGTCAATCTGTTTCTTCAAAGTCGAATTTAAGTAATAATCTAAAAAACCTTGACAAAATTTGCACCAAGCCTTGAGAGTCTTGTTAGACATCTCAAACAAATTGAAATTCACCCAAACTTCTTGGTTTCTCAAATTAGGTAACTTCACGATAGTAAGCGCAGTTGAAGAACCAACACTAACGGATGAATGCGATCGAGCACTCTGGGAAACCATAACTTCGCAACAAGAGTGTTTTTGATACGGACTATCCAACGTAACCCGTCAAACTTTGGCTTCATGTCCAAGTTCTTCTTTGAAGTAGTCGTACCAGTTGCATGTAGTTAGGAGATCAAATTGCATTGTTAGTTAAATTTTCCTTGCACTTCAATGTTACACACGATTCCACTAGCCACGTAGTTCATGCATTTTATTTTTTATAAATTGTACTTGCATTTCATGAAGAAAATATAGAAGAAAATTGGCAGCAAATAGTTATTACTTTTGCTTACATTTCATTTACAATTTTGTTTGTAATTTTAATATTTTGAAGACCGCCGATCTCGAATCTGGTTCTATCAGTTTTTGCATTTTTTGAGTTTGTTTTTTATGTTTTCAGGTGATTGTTATCGACCACTAAATCCCAGAGCTATTTATACTAACTTATTAGTGGTAAACGGGTCCATAAAAGCCCTCCAAACGTTCAAAAAGGGCTATAAAGCCTTTGTACGATGGCTAGTATCGAACAACCCACTTTTACCGCCTATATGTGGTTCCAAACCGGTTTATTACGCATCAGGTAGGAATATTAGGGTGCGGGTAGGAAGCAGTGGTGCGATGGAAATGTTGGACTTGTTAGGAACTAGCAGATAATCTTTATTACAAACTAGGTGCACCAGTGATCGGGTAGGAACCGGAACCGGTTCCGGATAGGTTTGGCGGGTTTGGGTCCGGTACCCTTCTTTTATTTTTTTTATTTTATTATATCTCTATTAGAGAGCATGGAACACATTCCAATTAAGTACCTACATGGGTTCTGTTAAACAAGCTAATCCAATAATTGACAGATTTCCATTTGGACAACATATAATCCAACTTAAAACGAACATAACTTCTAATATGTGTGGAGATATGGCCCATAAAATATTGAGGAAAAATGCATTTTTAGCAGGGCGTTGTGACCCGTCAATCACATGAAGTATTCTACAACAGTTAATCACATGAAAGTTAACTAATCAATCAATGGATCGGATAGTTTATTTTATTTTTATACCTAATTATACATATGACAAAATAAATATATGTTAGAATGATATATTAAGCACATGTCATTATATTAGTTTTGTTAGGATGATAAATCGAACACAAAAAGTAGATGGATATAACATATGGCCCATGTTTGTTACTTCGGACTAGGGGTGATCATATGCCACAAACCAAATGACGTGTGACTTGAACGTGAAAAAACAAACCTGAGGACTGAACCATTTATACATTGATTAGTCGGGATTTCCGCTTGGATTGAGCCATAATTATGGGATGCAAATATGGGCTCGTGACCTGTTGTTTGTCATAGGCTGCAAGTTTTGGGATCGTGAGTTGCGACAACAAGTAATGTGCTTGTGGGCTTATAATATTAGCAAGGGTGTTTGGAGTGGGGCTAGGTAAAAATGGAAACATCATCCCAGCTAGTTTGGGTCGAGCCGAAGCTCACCTATTTTGTGCGAGACCCTCGAAGTTCTCACCATGCTGTTCAAATTGGATCGTTGGGGTGATTCGAAAAATTATTTATTTGTTACCCTACATATTTATTTACATTTACTTATTTTCACCCAAACATCTCACGTTTTCACAATATTTTTTTTACTAAAATGCATTTATTTCCGCTTCCACCCTCTCCATATGGTTCAACAAGTTCCCGACAAAGATAATCTGGAAACGAGTAGGCTTAATTATGAATTTTTGACTAAGGTGGTCATGACATCGTTACATGATCTTGAAGACACTATTCAGTCGAGAGCATATGGGTGTAGAGAGGATTGTCAAGATGCTCGTAGTTGACTAGTTGTTGACTACTTATTTGTTCCAACAATTACCCCGAAATGTTAATTTGAACGAATGTTTTGAATGGAGAAAGCTCTATTTTTGTGAATTGGCGGTGATTTGGATATTGATTTTGAGTAATTTCAAACAAGTTATGATACAAGAGGGAGGAGGCGTCTTAGAGAGCTACAAACGTGCATGTTAGCTAGATGACAGTTAGCATATGAGAATGCTCTTTACGTGCTTGATCATTATATGCGCATGTTTGAGAGAATATCACGAAACTTGCATAACTTTTGTGATGGTGCCATCAATTAGTTTGTACCTAGAATAATACATACTAGGATGAGGGTGCTACGACATCAACCAAATACATAGAAGACCCTCTAAGCAATAAAGATTTAGACCAAGATATTCTTCTATACATAAGATTACATGAAAATTAATAATATTAGAAAAGACTTACTCGTTGTTTGACTTAGATCCTACCTTGCGCAGGGTCTGAGACTCTAAGGAGGCCTGATTGCTTCGCGATTGATATACACAATCTTACTCTATGTTTTACGCAATATGTTATTTCCAATGGCTTCAATCCATGACCTTAAGGTCACAAACCGGCAAAGTTACCGGTTGTTAGAAGGCTCACTCTCAAAAATACAAATTAAATTAATTAATTGGAAACATGATTTGTAGGAAATGAGAGTGTTATTAATATTTTAGAGAAAATGGTGAGTTGATGTAAAAATGTTTCTGATGTGACATGTGAGGAAATTAAAGAGTTAAGTCAGGAATCGGGAGTACTCTCTCCACCCTATCGGGTTTGTTGCAATGTAACATATTCACCACGTTAAAAAAGTGTCAAGAAACAAAAATATGATCACTAAAACGTGTTCACCCCATGGTTCAGTGTTTCTAGTTCCGTATATGTTACCTCATCGACCTCCAAGTCAGATATTGACTACTGTTACTAGTAACTTTTGTTTATGGTCAATGTTCAAACAACTTTTTCATTGTAAAGCACTAAAGCTAAAGATGTCATGATTTTGTTTGTAGCTTTAAGTAGATATCAGCAAAAATCATTATGTAATTTGGGTAACTTCACAGAAACATTCAAAATGTTTGTTTATAATGATCAAAGAAAGTCTCGTGCGTGTTGATGTGAATTTACTCGTACGTCAAGGTCACCCAAATTCCCATCATTAAATGATGGAGCAACGAACTTAAAATTTCGGTGTTTTATTCAATTTTATAAGTGCTAACTTCACCCTCCCATTTTAAGTTGCTCTCACCTTGTAAAAAATGCTCAAGATTTAATTTCATTTCATGAGATATCATTTAACCCGGCTAATACTCTTCAACTAGTACTAGCGTTAGACCCGCGCTTCGTTGCGGTTTGATATGGAGTGTATAAAATAACGTCATAATTATAGTTTTGGGGATTATCATGGTTTCGGTGAGTTCAACTATATATGCACTCGGATTGTCACTACACATGTTTTAATGATTCATTATTATATTGTTATGATACAATTATCGAAAATTAAATTGTTATAGATACAATAATATGATAGATACACGATATTATATTGTAATAATATAATGACACAAATATTATAGTTGTTATTATTGTTATTAACGTTATAATAATAATATTAATTAGTAGTATTAATATGATAATATTTATTATTATTGTAATTATTTTTCAAAACATATTAAATAATATGTCATTAACTAACATATTTTACATAAATATTAAAATTACTAAAATCATAATTATAGTTTTGGGTGTTATTATTATTATTATTATTATTATTATTATTATTATTATTATTATTATTATTACTATAACTATGTAATATTTAGTAATTATATACTTATGTATATAAATAAGATAATACTTAATTTTAATAATATATAGTTATAAATAGATAAATAGTACATGTAAATTTAATTATTATTTGAAAAGCATTATTAATAATATAATATTTAATTTAGTGAATTAAATAATATATTAATTAAAAGAAGTATACTTAATGAGGGCAATTTAGGAACTATTACATAACACTCTTGTATATTATGCTTAAAAATTTTGTATTAGGTGTCTTACACTTTGAATAAAATTATAATTGTAGCATCCCTAAATGCTTTATATATTTGAAGAATAATATGGTAATTTCCATCAAATTCTAAGATATCTATATAATATTTTAAGCATATAGTACAAGTGCTTTATGAAATAATTTAATTTTTACCCCCATTTAATTAACTTCTTCTAATTGATCTATTATTTAATATACATTATTAATACATTATTTAATAATATGATATTATTTAATTTACTTCATAAAATTTTATTTTATTTATAATAATATAAATTTACATTTAAATTTATAGTTATTAATCATATTTTTATAATTAAATACAATTTAAATTAAGTATTATCTTATTTAAATACTTATAGATACTATTGCATAATACATATTTTTGGATATAGATGTAATTTTACCAAACATACAAGTTTTGAAGCAACGTATATAAAGGAGTGCAAGACATTTAAAGGGTAGAATAGAGAATTGATTAAGATTTCAAGGCATTTTAAGAGTAATATGGTAAATTTATCTATTAAATTTTATATATATTTATATTTGTACCCTTGTCTCTTTCATGTATTTAATAAACATTATTAATATATTATTTAATAATATGATATTATTGTATTTTCTTCATTAGATTTAATTTTATCTATGATATTATAAATTAACATTTAAATTTTTATTTACTAATTATATTTTTATAACTAAATACTATTTAAATTAAGTACTATTTTATTTAAATATTTAAGTATATAACTTATATAAATCTTTATATTTATAATTACGAAAATACTAATATTTTTCTAGGAGCAAATTCTGAGTTTAATAATTTTAATATTCCTATATCTTTTATAATAAAAGTGAACAAGGATAGAATGATAATTTTACATATGGCTTAAGACACTCATATTAAAAGTTATGCTTAAATTTCAAAAAATTAACCATTTTATTCCATATATTTCATTACCATAAAGTATAATATATGATGTTTATAATACAAATGCTAAAGATATACACGTGACTAAACAAAACCGTCATTTACTTTTAACGTCATTCATTCATTGCGATTGAGCACTAACACCTCTTCCCGTTTTTCTTATCGGTTGTTAACAGCAAAGATGGTAATTTGTGGGGACAATTTATCCATTAACTTTCTTTGATCTTTGCAAATCACTACAAAATTGCATCCGATGATCATAAAACTCTAACGTATATTCATAAAACGAAACCTCTAAAAATCTAGGTAATAAATGATTTTTTATCATAAATACCATCCATGCTTTCACTAATATTGTTGAGATAATATAGTTGTCTTAAGGACTTTTGTAAACTACGTAAATGTTTTCTTTGATTCAATTATTTCAATAATTATATTTTGATTTTTTAATTTACGTCATAACGCACCAAGCCGATACAGACTAAAATCGAATTTCTAAAAAATCA
>BJCO01527281.1:0-13419 GCA_018326465.1 Flaveria floridana
TGAAGAAGAGAAGGAGAGACTTGAAGCTATGGCAAGATTCATTTCGAAGTATCTGGGGAGATCAGTCCTTGAGGTCAAATCATGGTCCAGGGACAGTATCTTGGAAATAACCAACAAGATCTGTTCGTCTGAGGTATTCACTAAAGGGATGATCATAGAAGCCCTGAATGAAGTTGGTGCTGGGAGCAGGACTGATCTAGCCAAGCATACCAAAGCTTCTCTTACAAAAATGCTAGAACAGCTTGTCCAATCTCCCATACCAAAACAACCCACATCACAACCCACAAAACCAACTCCTTTACCCAAGAAACCAATAGCCGATGATGCACCTAAGAAGAGAAAGAGAAGGGAGTTGAGGCTTGAAGAAGAAGAAGATGATGAGGATGAGGATGAGGACAGGCTACCTATTTCAGCTGTCATTACATTGCCTAAGGCCAAGAGTCAACCAATACTCACTCCTGCAATCCAGATGGAAACTGTGAAGGTAAAACTTGAAGAAGAGCAACAACATAAACTACATGATAAGGAGCTGTTAAGAATGGTTGACAAAGTTTATACTCAAACTTCATCGATTATATCCATGAGAAAACATGCTCAAAGGTTATATGCTCTCAAACAAACTTTTTAATATCAGAAGGAGAGAATAAGGATTTGGCCTGATCCCAGGGTGAGTCATAGGATTCACAAGAAAGACATTCCACACAGATACAATGGCCAAGTGAAAAAGATTGTAGATGCAGTGATCTTGCTGGCCATTGTAGTATCGCCCTGGGAGATCCTAGAAGACTTCAAGAAAGCCTATAATGCCAAACTTCCCCCGCAAAAGTTGTTGGAGAACAAAATGGTGAAAAGGGGGTTAATATACAAGAGGCTTGAGGAAGTCAGAAAGAATGAACTCCAGTTGTTGCTAGAGGGTAATCACCCTGATGAATTTGCTTACAGAGAAATCACAACAGTGGAGTTAAGAAATGGGAAACAGGTCAAATACCTGTCTGAGTACTATGGGCCTGAGTTCTTTTTTGAGGGAGAAGCTGGAGATCTTACCGTGGAGGATCAAATAGTCTTAATTGAGGCCTATGTGAGAGAGTCTTACAGACTCATGGTTGGGAAGTAGGTTCCATGGATGGGGTAACAGCTCTGTGTCCAGTTCCCCAAGACAGAGTTCCCATCCATCCTATGCCAATCAGATCTTTGAAACCTCTTCCCTGGCTTGTGCTGATATTGGTCATTTCTGAGCTGATCCAGAAGTAAAAGACAAAACTTTTCTGCCTAATAAGTGGGACATCAATAAAGTTAAAGGTTTTGGCTGCATTGGTTTAGGGGGAGTTTGTTAGACCAAAAGAACCAATAAGCCTGATGAGAAAAACCTTTAAGTCCCATAGACATCACAACAACTGCTGAAGGCTTCATCACCTGATGACAACAACTGAAGACTTCATCAGCTGAAGTTCAAGTGCTGAAGACATCAGCTGAAGTTCAAGTACCGAAGACATCAGCTGAAGTTCAAGTGCTGAAGACATCAGCTGATGTTCAAGTACTGAAGACTACATCAGCTGAAGTCAAGAACTGAAGACTTCAGAGGTTGTCACAACAGCTGAAGTAGTACTCTTCAGTTGTTGTGATGGTTTCTTTTCAGTAGTTTTCTATTTTAGCTTCAGTAGTTTTCTTTCAGTAGTTTACTAAATGTAAAACGTCTGAAGAGCCTGTTCTTCAGACGTTGTAGTTTAGTAGTTGTAGTTTCAGTAATTATAGTAGTACTACACTTAGCTTTTGTAAGAAGATGTCAGCTGTTGTAGACATCTTCAGTAGTTTAGTTTAACTTTCAGTAGTTGTTGTAATAACGGTTAGATGTCACTATCAAGTGACATCAGCTGACGTCACCTTCCTTATAAAAGGGAGGCTGACCTAATTTTGTAATTGCCGAAGCATGTATTGAATGAAATATTCCTTTTTGCAGAAATAACTTTTCTCTCTATAACCATACTGTTCCATTGATTTATCATTTATGTTCTTGCTTGAATTTGTATAATTCTTATACTATTCCGCTGCAAATCCTAATCTAATTGATCAAACTAGATCTGAGATCCTTACAAACAAACGTTAAGAACGGATTGAAAATGATCAGGAACGATCTATGAACTTGGTATTGCGACTTTGGATGCTCTGGACGTCTAGGGTACGAAGTATTATGAAGTGTTTGGAAGTCTTATGTTTTTCCACAAATTATGTGGTATTTATAGGTTATCAGTGTTCTTCGTACGACTGAACCATTAGCATGGTTCATTCGTGCGACTAAATCATGTGATTGACTCATACGCACGACTGAAGGTTCAGTCATGCGATTGAACCAATCTTATGTCTCAATCATACGACTGACCTAGTCACCTGGTTCAGTCGTGCGACTGGTCCATAAGCATGGTTCATTCATGCGTATGGGCCATAAGTATGGTCCATTAGCATGAATGTCCACATGACTGAGTTAAACACATTTCTAATTTCTTATTGACTTAGAACTATGTAAAACCAACATCAAACCTATATAGTTAGTTCATATATGTGAATCACAACCAATATAAATATAACATGATATAATCAATCACATATAAACATCATAATGCATTTCATATATCATTCATTCAATTGATTACATTGGATTACACATGTGTAAGACATGAAAGACTTATACATTTATGAACATAAACTATGTACATCAATATGTATCAACAGTTTCATACTTTATCATTATCTTTCGTTAATGTTCATCTCATACTTTATCACTATCTTTCGTTAACGTTCATTTTGTAATTTATCACTTCTTCGTTTCATACTTTATCATCTCAATCGTCTCGTACTAATTCTAGACCCTGTCAGGCTTTCCCCCATCGCGGTCCGAAACCGTCATTCCGAGCACAAAGCTCCTTTACTAATTGGCACGAAACCCGTGGCCCGAAGCCACCATTCTAGGCACAAAGCCCCGTTACTAACTGGCACAAAGTCGTCTCATATCTTAGCATAAAGCCCGGGGTCGAATGACAAGGATCCCGTTTCGTACTATTGGTTCAGTCACCTAGACTGTTCCCCCTATGTGTGAACCCTCACGGGTTAAAATCGCACATTATAACAAACAGTTGAACTATCAACTCACAAAGAGTTATAATCCTTCTATCTTTCTGCTTGCAAGCCTTTTCTTTCTTTCATTACGTTTCACTTTTCATCTTTTTGTTATCTTTCTCTTCATTACGTTATACTTTATGTTCATTCACACATTCATCATACTATGTAAAGTAATAACATAATACTTCACATATATTATATTACAATATAAATACATTTTGAAAACTAATAAAAGATAACAACTCATATACATATGCATATACTATTCATAAATCCTGACTTATTCATGCTTAGAATAGTCCAAAACAGCCCATAAGTCAAACTAGGGTCAAACCCTAAAATTTTGTTCTTCCTCAAATTTCCGAAAAATTTTCTAATTGTTAGGCGCATGGACACTATTTAGGTGCATCAACCATGTTTGGGCATTTCTCAACTATGTAGGCGCATCAGCCTACACTTAACCTCTTTAACTCTTAGGCACATGAGCCTTTTTGGGTGCATGGGCACTATTTGGTCGCTTCATCTTACACTTAGTCATTTTAGCCCCAAAACTCAGGCGCATGGACTACTGTTCAAGCGCATGAACTTACACTTAGAAATTCTAAGGTAAATCTAGGCGCATGGGCTACTGTTTGGGCGCATCATCTCACACGGAGTTTTAAGCCTATTATTCGGGCGCATGGGCCCTGTTTGGGCGCAGGAACACCCTTTTCCTATGTTTCTAACATATTTTCAGTCCCAAACAAAGTCTTAACTTGTTCTAAGCCTTACACTTCCATTATAAGCCCTAACATAACATGTACAACAAGTAATTACCAATATAAAAGCATATATTCATACCTTCATACATATACATTTTTATAAAAATCGTTTACATGCATTTTCAGCCCCAAAAATTGTAAAAACAAGTAAAACATGGGGTCTAGAAACTCACCTTAGCTGCTTTCAAGCTAAATCCTCTCAACTTGAACTTTGCAGATGTTTCTAACACCTAAACACTTCCAAAAACACGAACCCGAAAACATGCATACATATGAGAACATGTACACTTCGTTTACATGGTCAAAACTTATAAAAACCAAACACTTTCAAAGAGATCTTACCTTTTAGCACCTTCTTCTTCTCTCTAAAAATATTAATGAACTCTGCTCTCTCTCTCTCTAAAACCGAAATAGCAGTTGATGTAGATGGGGTTGTGGGCGGCCATGCTCTTTTAAACATAAAATAATAATGTTTGTCCTTTTTACACTCACACCCCACTACTTTGGACACTTTTTAATTCTTTCAAAATACTTCCGGTTTTCTTTTCTTGTTATATTTTTCTTTTCCTTTATTTGACTAGAAATTCCGTGTGTTACAAGTCTACCCCCCTTAAAGAGGTTTCGTCCCTGAAACTTGTCACTCTTCAAATAACTGTGGGTAATGCTGTCTTAACCCCTCCTCAGTCTCCCACGTAGACTCGAAACCCTTTCTGTGCTTCCACTGTACTCTCACCAGTGGAACCATGTTATTCCTCAATCTCTTCTCCTTCCGATCAATGATTGCCACTGGATGCTCTACATAATTGAGCTGTTCATCCACTTCAATATCATCCAGTGGTATAATCATATTCTTATCAGCGAAGCACTTTCTCAGATGAGATACATTGAATGTCGGATGAATTCCACTTAACTCGTCTGGTAATTCTAACCGATAGGCCACCTCTCCTACTCGTGCGATGATTCGGAAAGGTCCTATATACCTCGGGCTCAGCTTACCTTGCTTTGGGAACCAGATGATTCCTTTCCAAGGTGAGACCTTCAACATAACTCGGTCGCCCACCTTGAATTCAATCGGTCTACACCTCTTGTCGGCGTATGACTTTTGTCTATCTTTCACCGCTTTCATGAGAGCCTTGATTTCTCTAACTTCTCAGTCTTAGCCTCGATCACCTCAAGGCTTCCTAACTCTTTCTGCCCGACATCACCCCAACACACGGGCATCCTACACCTCTTACCGTATAGCATCTCGTAAGATGCATACCAATGTTGGCATGATAACTGTTATTGTACAAGAATTCAGCTAACGGTAAGTGATCATCCCATCTTCCTCCAAAATCGATCACACATGCCCGAAGCATATCTTCAAGCGTCTGGATCGTCCTCTCAGACTGATCGTCCGTCTGAGCATGATAAGCTATGCTAATGTGTAGCCTCGTCCTCGCAACATGGAATCTCTTCCAAAACTTCGATTTAAACCGGGTATCACGATCCGCATGATAGACACTGGCACACCATGACGAGCTAAGATCTCTTTAATGAACAGATCCGCCAATCTTTCTAATGAATACGTCTCGCGGATCGGAAGGAAGTGAGCACTCTTCGTCCGTCAATCAACAATCACCCATATCGTATCGCACCCCCTCATCGTACGAGGTAGCTTAGTAATAAAGTCCATGGTGATGTGCTCCCACTTCCATTCGGGTATATCCAACGGTTGGATCTTCCCATATGGTTTCTGATGTTCTGCCTTCACTTGCAAATAATTAAGGCACTTGCTCACGTACTCTACTACATCGCGCTTCATACTCGGCCACCAATAATCCTTCTTCATATCCAGATACATCTTTGTGGCATTGGGATGAATCGAGTATCGAGTCTTATGAGCTTCATCCAAAATACGTCCCCATAGATCTCCATAACGACAGATCCGTATCCGTCCATTTCGGGTCCTAACACCGAAAGTGTTTTCACCCAATTCTGTAACTAAGCCTCTCATTCATTTGGAATTTAGGTGATCTTCTTTCAACGCCTCATCTTGGAACCCTTTCACCTGGGTCATCACGTCAGCGGTCATAACCAACTGATAAGCCTTCACCCGAATCGGCTCGGGTCTCTCCTTTCAGCTAAGGGCATCGGCCATGACGTTGGCCTTACCCGGATGGTAATAGATCTCACAGTCATAATATTTGATGAGCTCTAACCATCTCCTCTGTCTCATGTTGAGATCCTTTTGCTCGAAGAAGTACTTCAAGCTTTTGTGGTCGGTGAAGATGGTGCACTTCGTCCCGTATAAGTAGTGCCTCTAAATCTTCAACACGAAAACCACAGCCGCTAACTCCAAATCATGTGTAGGGTAGTTAACTTCGTGGGTTTTTAAGTGTCGGGATGCATAGGCTATCAGCCTTCCCTATTGCATTAACATGCAACCTACCCTCGAATAAGATGCATCCGAATACACCACTAAGTCCTCACTCCCTTCGGGTAACGTCAAGACAAGAGCTTGAGTTAATCTCATCTTCAACTCCTCGAATGCATCCTCCTGTTTCCGACTCCATTCAAACTTCACATCCTTACGGGTCAATTTAGTCAAAGGTGAGGCTATCTTGGAAAAGTCTTGTATGAATCTCCTGTAGTAACCCGCCAAACCCAAGAAACTACGGATCTCAGGCGGCGTCTTTGGAGACTTCCATTGCATCACCACCTCAACCTTTGCCGGGTCTACCATAGTTCCTTTAGCATTCACCACGTGACCCAAAAACTGAACCTCACGTAACCAAAAGGCACACTTAGAGAATTTGGCATACAACTCTTCTCTCCTAAGTGTCTCCAATACCTCGCGTATGTGGCCGGCATATTCTTCCTCGCTCTTTGAATAAATCAGGATATCATCAATAAATACAATCACTGATTTATCTAACACCGGCCGACACACTTGGTTCATTAAATCCATAAAGGTAGCTGACATGTTAGTTAAACCGAAAGACATGACGAGGAACTCGTAGTGTCCATAATGCGTGCGAAAAGCTGTCTTAGGGATGTCGCTCTCCTTCACCTTCAACTGATGGTAGCCAGATCGAAGATCTATCCTTGAGAACCAACTTGCACCTTGGAGCTGGTGAAACAAATACTCAATCCTCGGTACCGGATACCGATTCTTCACCGTCAACTTATTCAGCTCTCAGTAGTCGATGCACATCCGCATGCTACCATCCTTCTTCTTCACAAACAATACCAGAGCACCCCAAGGAGAGATACTCGGTTGAATATATCCCTTATCCATCAACTCCTGCAGTTGATCCATTAGTTCCTTCATCTCGGTGGGAGCTAATCGATTTGGTGCCTTGGCAATGGGTTGAAACCCGGGTATCAGATCAATCTGGAACTCAATCTCACGATCCAGTGGCACACCTGGTAAGTCTTTCGGGAACACGTCCGGAAAGTCACGCACAACCTGCACATCAGACAGTTGGGGTACCGACGCATCCACATCCTTTATGTAGGCCAGATAAGCACAACATCCACGTCTCATGCACTTCGCTGCCATCGCCATCGAAATCACCTTTGGAACCATAGTAACGCGATCACCGTAGACCGTCACCGAACTTCCATCGGGCGTAACTAATCGAATCATCTTCTTTTGACAGACGATGTTCGCTTTATAGATTTCTAACCAATCCATCCCTAGTACTGCATTGAATCCACCTAGGGGCATCACATGTAACTTAGCAGCAAACCTATGACTTTCTAATTCTATGGCACAGTCCTCTGTCACATCAATAATTCTAGTGGACTTACCAATAGCAGTTTCTACATCAAATGGATCATTAATACTTCTACTACTAATAGATAACTTATCACAAAAAGTAGTAGAAATAAAACTCCTACTAGCTCCAGAATCAAATAACACAGAGCCACAAATTTGGTTTACTAGAAAAATACCTAACATGACATCGGGATCCTCTCTGGCCTCCTCCCGTGTTATCATGAAGGCTCTAGCAGTGGCCCTCTGTCCTCCTTCCTCTGGCTCCTTCTTAGCCCCAGAACTCTCAGCACTTGGCTTCTTGCAGTCCCTGCTCATGTGGCATTCCTCACCGCAGTTATAACACCATACAAGTCCACATACCTTCGCCACATGACCGGGCTTCCCACATTTGAAGTACACATTCATCCCCCACTTGCACTCACCAACGTGCTCTCTTCCACATTCACCACACTTCTTTATCCCCAAACTTGAGTATACCATCCTTTGGTCATCCACCTTCCTCCTTTTGTTGTTTGGAGTGAAACCACCACGTCCAAACCTCTTCCTTCCCTAGCTCTTATCACTATCACCCGTCTTCTTCACCTCGACTACCGCCACTTCCCTCTCATCATACAACCTACCCGCCAGGTCTACCACCAATCAAAAGGTACCCAGCCAGGCAGCGATCAAATGCCTGCGAACATCAGCTGGCAATCCCTAGATGTACTTCTTTATCTTTCTTGACACTGGCGTCACCTGATCCGGTATCAACCTCGCCATCTCATTGAACTTGGTGGTGTACTGCTGGTGTATCATGGTGCTAGCCTCCAGCTGCTGGAACTCCCTCTCTATCTTGATGAGTTCCCTGTGAGGACAGAGTTCCTCGATCACCAGCTTCTTCAACTCCAACCACCTCATCCTGCTGATGGCCCTCCTACCCTCAGCCTGGACAATATTGTCCCACCAATATACGGTCGTGTCCATAAAGGAGTGGGTAGCAAACTTCACCTTCTAGTCCTCTCGGCACTCACTGATATCGAGTACCGCCTTCATCTCTCTCACCCATCGGTGAGCAGTAGCAGCAATGCCATTTCCATCGAATGTTGGGGGCTTACACCTCTAAAATGCCCCATAGTTGTAACCATGTGCAGTTTCCTGCATCGCTTCTTCCTCCTCTTCCTCACATGAGACAATCGTCTCGGTCTCTGATTGTTCCCTCTCTTCTCTTCCTGTGGTCCCTCTCCTCTCTTTCTTCTCGTCCTCTCTTACCGCCTTGATCACTTCAGTCATTATAGATGGCAGAATCGTCTGCATGACTTGATGCACTTCCTCTACCACCACCTCTTTCACTAAGGCCCTTAAGTTTGCACTCTCATCACCACCCTCCTGGTGACGCACTTCGGGCTCTTCACTGGCCCTCTCAGCAGCCTTAGCCTTAATCCTAGTGACACGCGGTTTAGCACCACGTCCTACCTATACTCCTCCGCTAGAGGCCTTAGATGATCTACCTCTAGCAATTCTCTAATCACTATAAGATTCAAACACTAACACGGTCATTCAACGAATAGCTCAGTTTATGTTAAGTATATAGTAAGTCCCTAATGCCGGTTATGATTAGCCACTTACTTTACTCTTCACACCCTAAGCATTTCCTATCCTGACTACAATAGCATCTAAATCTACTATAAGCACATAATCAAATAGCACACGCACATAACTCCAATTAACTTTGAGAAAAGAATTACCTGATGGCACGTAGCTACTTGGGCTGGCATCCCTTTCCTTTAGTCCCATTCTCAGTTTAAGTTTAGGTTTTGAAAATATATACCCAATTCACTTAAACTATGGCTCTGATACCAACTTGTAAGGCCCCGTTCCCGGGCACCTCACAGTTGGTCATTCAAAGCACTAAACATACATTTTATTATACATTTCATAAAATATCACAGCGGAAGTCATTAATAAAAACCATTCATTTTATTAGTAATTTCTGTTGTTATGCAATACAACACCATTCAACTACAAAAGAAACTTTCACTGACTGCATTACAAAACAACAATAATAACATACGTGAATGGATGCCACTCTTGCCCTGCCAAGTAGCCTCCCTGCGTGCCATCCTCAGCAACTTTTACCTGCCAACTAAAAATGCATAAAGTAAGCGTTGCTGAGTGAGTTCTAGTTTTATAAGTATCAAAAATTACTTTATATGTTTCATACGTAAAAATACTCTTTTCCTTAATACATTTCCTTTGCTATCACACATGCTCATTCGTTATCATACGTGTTCGTTCTTTTCATACTTTATTATTATCTTTCGTTAACGTTCGTCTCGTACTTTATCGCTACCTTTAGTTAACGTTCATTTCGTAGTTTATCACATTATTCGTTTCATACTTCATCATCTGCTCGTCTCGTACTAATTCTAGACCCTGTTAGGCATTTCCCCTATCGCGGTCCGAAACCGCCATTCCAAACACAACGCTCCTATACTAATTGGCACGAAGCCCATGGCCCGAAGCCACCATTCTAGGCACAAAGCCCCATTACTAACTGGCACAAAGCCGTCTCATATCTTGGCACAAAGCCCGGGGTCGAATGACAAGGATCCTGTTTTATACTATGGGTTCAGTCACCTAGACTGATCCCCCTGTGTGTGAACCCTCAGGGGTTAAAATCATACGTTATAATACACAGTTGAGCTATCAACTCACAAAGAGTTGCAATCCTTCTATCTTTCTGCTTGCAAGCCTTTTCTTTCTTTCATTACGTTTCACTTTTCATCTCTTTTATTTTTCTCTTCATTGCGTTATACTTTACGTTCATTGACACATTCATCATACTATATAAAGTAATAACATAATACTTAACGTATATTATATTATAATATAAATACGTTTTGAAAACTAATAAAAGATAACAACTCATATACATATGCATATACTATTCATAAATCCTGACTTATTCATGCTTAAAATAGTCCAAAACAGCCCATAAGTCAAACTAGGGTCAAACCCTAAAATTTTGTTCTTCCTCAAATTTCATAAAAAAATTCTAAGTGTTAGGCGCATGGACACTACTTAGGCGCATCAGCCATGTTTGGGCATTTCTTAACTAGCGCATCAGCCTACACTTCACCTCTTTAACTCTTAGGCGCATGAGCCTTTTTGGGCGCATGAGCCTTTTTGGGCGCATGAGCCTTTTTGGGCGCATGGGCACTTTTTGGGTGCTTCATCTTACACTTAGTCATTTCAGCCCAAAACTCAGGCGCATGGACTACTGTTCAGGCGCATAAACTTACACTTAGAAATTCTATGGTAAATCTAGGCGCATGGGCTACTGTTTGGGCGCATCATCTCACACAGACTTTTAAGCCTATTATTCAGGCGGATGGGCCCTGTTTGGGTGCATGAACACCATTTCCTATGTTTCTAACATATTTTCAGTCCCAAACAAAGTCTTAACTTGTTCTAAGCCTTACGCTTCCATTCTAAGCCCTAACATAACATGTACAACAACTAATTACCAACATAAAATCATATATTCATACGGTCATACATATACATTTTTATAAAAATCGTTTACATGCATTTTCAGCCCCAAAAATTGTAAAAACAAGTAAAACATGGGGTCTAGAAACTCACCTTAGCTGCTTTCAAGCTAAATCCTCTCAACTTGAACTTTGCAGATGTTTCTAACACTAAACACTTCCAAAAACACAAACCCGAACGCAGGCATACACATGAGAACATGTACACTTCGGTTACATGGTCAAAACTTATAAAAACCGAACACTTTCAAATAGATCTTACCTTTTAGAAACTTCTTCTTCTTCTCTCTAAAAATATCGATGAACTCTGCTCTCTCTTTAAAAACCGAAATAGCAGTTGATGTAGATGGGGTTGTGGGTGGCCATGCTCTTTAAAACATAAAATAATAATGTTTGTCCTTTTTACACTTACACCCCATCTACTTTGCCTGCTTTTTATTTCTTTCAAAATACTTCCCCTTTTCTTTTCTTATTATATTTTTCTTTTCTTTTATTTGACTAGAGATTTCAGGTGTTACAGTTGATGTATGTAACACCTGGTTATTTTTAAAGATATAAAGAAAATAATAAAAGTAAAGGAAAAGAAAGAAAAGCTATGAAACCCAAGTTGAAGGACTAAAAGTGTCCAAAAGGAGGTTTGAAAGTTGGTAAATAAAGTAACATGGCAGCCCATGTTGCTTATTCACATCAAACAATCGGATTTTTAGAGAGAGAAACAATAGAGAATTCTCAGAGCTTGTAGAAGAAGAAGGAAAGTTTGAAGTTTTTGGTAAGAATTCTCAGTTTTATGATGTTTTAGATGTTTCTAGTCTCGGTTATGCGCCTATAAATGTGATTGTGTGTTCGAGTTGTATATGTGTGTGGGTTTTAGGTGCTAGAAACGTCTGGGAAGCTCAAAGAATGGTTCAAACCCGAAAACAAACTAAGGTGAGTTCTAGAATTCCCCTTTTTAACATGTTTTTAACTACTTTGGGGCTAGAAAATACATGTGTATATGTTTTTATAAACATAGGTTTTACCCGTATGTATGTAAGTGTGAGTGTTTATGTGGGTGGTGAAAGTTTGGGATACATATGTGTCTATGTTCATGTTCTGATGCTTAGCATGCTAATACTAGGCTTAGATTGTGATTTAAGATGAAATGGGACTGATTTATGTTGTTTATGGGAAAGTTAGTTGCCCATGCGCCTAAACAGTGGCCCATGCGTCCAACGGTCAAATTGCCTAAGTATGCCCAAATGCCCAGAAACCCAAACGCCTGAATAGTGCCCATGCGCCTAAACAGGCCCATGCGTCTAAGTAGAAAATTGGCTAAGTGTAGACCCAAACGTCTGAATAGGGCCCATGCACCTAAACAAGCCCATGCGTCTAAGTGAAAAAGAGACTAAGTTAAGTCCAGACGTCTGCATAGTGCCAGAACGTCTGAACAGGGCAGAAGCGCCCAAATAGTTCCCATGCACCTAGACCCATAGAATAAATTTTTGAAATATCAGGAAAAACAGGACGTCTAGGGTTTTGACTAAGTTGACTTATGGGCAATGATTACCCATTATAAGCATAATTATGAAATGTCTTAGGGTTATAAAATGTATGAATGATGTACAGTACGTATGATGTGTTATCTTTTAATAATGGTTGAACGTATTCATATTATATTGTGAAATACGTTATATATTATGTTATTACTTTACGTAGTATGACAAAGGAATGAAAGAAAGTAAAGAATAACGTAATGAAAGGAAAGATAACAATGATGAAAAGTAAAACGTAATGAATGAACAAATGGCTTGCAAGCAAATGAAAGGAGGTGCACGACCATGTTTTCGTTAGCTCAACTGTGATGCGGGTTAGCTACCCCAAAGGATGCACACAGGGTCAATCTTTGATATTGACATGGCCTTTTGGTATACCCTAGGTGACTGGATCAGCTTCATGCACAATGTTCGTGGTTTAACTACCACAGGTCCAGCATCAGCTTCGTGCACAATGTTCGGGGTAGGACCAAACGGTTTGTATGAATGGGAGAGATAACTTGCCTTAGGTGACTGGATCAGCTTCGTGCATAATGTTCATGGTTTAATTACCACAGGTCCAGCATCAGCTTCGTGCACAATGTTCGGGGTATTGTTCATCAATCCATATGAATGTAAAAGAATGACGTAACGTACTAAAGAAAGAAAGAAAGTAAGTAAACAAGTATGAATGTAAAAGAATGATAATGAGTACGTTACGAAAGAATGAGAATGAAAAT
>BJCO01527674.1:0-10168 GCA_018326465.1 Flaveria floridana
CATTGCTATGACCAGTAGACATAAGTATGGTCTCTGACAATCCACTGCAGACCTCTGATACAGCATGACATCTTCCTAAAGAGCCATGTTATTAACCATACTTTATTCTACTGTTTACCTTTTTATGATAGTACATGTTACCAACTTTAGTTGGTGACAAAAGGTAAGTCAGGGACATGTCCTGACTACCAAATCTCAGATAACACGCCTGAGATACCTTAACCTATAGTTTTGTAGTATAGATGTTTGGTTAGAGGATTCCAGCTGCTATCAAAGTATATCCGGCTGTAGGTAGTATTATATATGCCTTCTCATTGTAACTCATTAAGTAGAGAGCGAGATAGAGCCAAAACTTAATCTTGTAAAGAGTCTTGTAATCCTTGAAAAGCAATATATAAAAGTACCTTGAAAATTTACATGCTGTGTTTGTTATCATCTGTTACTTGTTATATTGTGATCAACTCTTGTTAGACTCTTTCTGAGTGTTGTTCAAGGTGAGTTTGAGAGAGAAACCACTTGTTGAGTGACCAACACCGATCCTGCGGCTATGTTGTCATGAATATATCGACTAAACACGACACAAGTCTCCTTTGCGTCGGGTGTCGTCATGACACGCTTACCATCATTTATTCATACTGCATCTCTATTGTTTACAACGTGTTATGACGATCCCGTCTCGTTACATCCCCGTGTTTCCGCTTTAGCGGGGGTGTGACAGATTGGTATCAGAGCCATTGGTTATAGAGAATTAGACAGATCATTTGACCTAGACTATAACCTAGGAACCTTCATGTAGAATGCATGCTAGGGTTTGCGTACATCCGATATTGCCTGTATGTTCCTTCTATACTTGTTCTTTATCTCTATGTCTTGTTATCTGACCACCCTAGGGAAAGCACTATTACTCTTACTCCTTCCTTGTGGGATGTTCTCTACTGGATCTACCATTCCTATACACGCCGCATTATACTATTAGGTCTGGATATCCAACCTGAAGGGATCTTCACAGTTCACGTGAAGCGTTGATCTCGGATATTGAATCTGTCCGACCTAGAGATAGTTATGCCTGAGGTCCCGAAAGAAGAAGGGATAGGCAACTTTGTTGGACTAATTAAGATTATGTGATTGGATTCTATTTGTTACGGCGGACTACTATGGGGATATTATTGGTTCATGGACATGAGAACTTACATGATCCATGCATGATGAATGGTTTCAATACTGTGATGTTAACTTGGGTAGGTGAAACTGAGGGGGACCATGCAAGGCAAATTACCATTACGGGTGCACACGTAATTTCAATTTGCAGGGCATGTGAAGCCTGGCGAATCTTACCTTGAGGTAACGATCATAGTTAGTACAAGTCTTACATTCTATACCTTAGGACACTAGAATCATAATTCTAGTAAGACTTTGTTATTGATGATAAAACATTCATAACCTCTACTATTACTTAAGTCCTGTTCTACTTGGAGCCTTCACGGGATTTAAATTATGATATTGGTCTTATTCTCTATGAAACATTTCTCCGCCTAGTATTTCAGTAACTATGGAACTGACTAAATGCTTAGAATGAATGTGGACTTCAAAGAGTTGTAGATGAGTGATGATACTCTATATACATACATTACGTTGTTCATTGGGATGATGTTAAGGACAAATCGGATGTCATGTAACCGCTTTAAGCATCGTTCTCGGTATATCGTAGATGTTGTGGGAACGCTGCGGGGAACCCTATATATAAGCATCACTGGGATACTAAGAATGTGCTTGAACTGGGATACGTGAGGATCTTAATTAACTGGAAGTATGAAATGTTAGAACTTGATGAGTGGAATTATATATGTATCGTGAAGTGACTAAAGTTTACGTGTTTACTTCTTTTATGATTAGAAAATGCCGCCTCGAAGAGTCACCCGCAGTACAAGTCGCGAAGGTGAGACCCCAAGGGGCAGAGGTAGAAGTAGGACACCAGGAACAGGTGGTGGTCCAGCCGGCAACAACCAGGGGATTGGAAACCCTGATATAGCTGCCATGATCGCTCAGCAGCTAGCCGCACTGATTCCAACAATAGTTACCCAAGTGAGCGACACTCTTCTGAATCATAACCTCCACTGGGATAACGATAATGACAATGAGCATAACCAAGGAACAGGGGAAGGAACTGAGAATGGTGGAACAACTGGTAATGAAACTGGGATTGTTAATACTAGACGGGGATGTTCTTACAAGGAGTTTATGGGATGTAAACCAAAGGAATTTAATGGGAAAGGTGGAGCGATAGCTCTAACAAGGTGGCTTGAGAAGATGGAGGCAGTGATCGATATCAACGAGTGCCTCGATAGCCAAAAAATTAAGTATGCCACGTGTTCACTACAGGGCAAGGAGTTAACCTGGTGGAACACACATGTACAGGCTTGGGGAAGAGAATCGGCAATGCAGATGACATGGGATGAGTTTAAGGCCTTAATCACCGAGGAGTACTGCCCCCTCAATGAGATGTAGAAATTGGAGCATAAGTTATGGAATCATGCTATGGTGGGGGCTGGGCATGCAGCTTATACTGATTGTTTTCACGAGTTGGCAAGACTGGTTCCACATCTGGTAACTCCGGAATCCAAGAGGATCGAGAGGTATATATGGGGACTTGCGCCTCAAATCCGGGCCATGGTAACAGCAGCAGCCCTTCCTACAATCCAGAGTGCAATCCTGACGGTTGGCACTCTAACAGATGAGATGGTGAGAACTGGGGTTTTAGGAAAAGGAGCAGAGAAGAGAAAGGATATTAGAGAAGCGAGTCGGTCGAGTGTCGGGAAGTTCGACAAAAGGGCCAAGACAACCAGAATTTTTGTGGCAGTGACGCAAGGCAAGAGAGAGTATGTCGGGCCGTACCCTAAATGTGATAGGTGCAACTTCCATCATCCCTCAGTGATGTCGTGCCGGGTGTGTGCGAACTGTAGACGCCCGGGACATCTAGTGAAAGACTGTAGAGTAGCGCCGAATCTGGTGGCGCCGGTCAACGCGGTTAACCCCGCAGGGAATGCCAGGGTCTGCTATGAATGTGGAAGCGCTGACCACTACAGGAACATGTGTCCTAGACTGAATCGGGCACTAGGTCAGCAAGGGAACAATCAACAACAGGTGATGGCGATAGCTGGAAATCGAGGCCCGGCAAATCAAGGAAATGCTGCTCGGGGACGTGCGTTCGTCATTGGAGCAAACGATGCCCGTCAGGATCCGAATGTCGTTACGGGTACGCACTTACTCAATAATCACTTCGCATCTATACTATTTGATACTGGAGCAGACAATAGCTTTATATCTTCTGAATTTGTGCATCTGCTCGATTTGAGCCCTAGTAGGCTAGAAACTAGCTACTCCATAGAACTGGCCAACGGTAGGGTTGTACAGGCTGATGATATTATTAGAAAGTGCTCGATGATATTGGAGAACCATTCCTTTGATATAGACTTGATACCTTTTGAGTTAGGGAGTTTCGATGTGATTGTAGGAATGGATTGGTTGTCAAAACACGGAACCGAGATTGTTTGTCAGGAAAAAGTAGTACGAATCCCCATGCCAGACAGGGAGGTACTCAGGATTCAAGGAGAATGATCAGGGAGAACCCTAAAGCTTATCTCCTGCATGGAGACGTGTCGGTGTTTACAAAAGCAGTGTTACGCGTTTCTGGCCCACGTAGTGGAAAAGAAAGAAGAAGAGAGGAAGTTGGTAGACAATCCTGTAGTACAGGATTACCCAGATGTATTCCCTGATGACTTGTCGGGTTTGCCTCCTCCATGATAGGTGGAATTTCATATAGAGTTGGTTCCTGGAGCTACACCTGTAGCAAAGACGCCATATCGGTTAGCACCATAAAAAATGTAAGAGTTATCTAGCCAGTTACAGGAGCTACTGGAGAAGGGTTTTATCTGGCCGAGTCACTCACTATGGGGAGCACCGATATTATTTGTCAAAAAGAAAGATGGGTCGTTCCGTATGTGCATCGATTATCACGAGCTGAACAAATTGACTATGAAGAATCGATATCCTCTCCCCAGAATCGACGATTTGTTTGATCGGTTGCAAGGAGTCTCGTATTTTTCCAAGATCGACCTTCGTTCGGGTTACCACCAGCTAAGGGTTTTCGAGGATCACCAACCAAAAACAGCAATTAGAACGCGGTATGGGCACTGTGATTTCTTAGTCATGTCGTTCGGACTGACTAATGCACCAGCCGTGTTCATGGATCTAATTAATCGAGTGTGCAAACCTTATTTGGATAAATCCGTGATCGTATTCATAGACGATATACTTATCTACTCCCGATCGAAAGAGGACCATGAGGAACACCTTCGGGCAATACTGAGTATATTACAAGAAGATAAACTTTTTCGCTAAGTTCTCGAAGTATGAGTTTTGGATGCGAGAAGTGAAACTTCTAGGACACGTAGTGAATGAGGATGGAATTCACGTAGATCCCAGAAAGATTGAAGCAGTGAAGAAATGGGAAGCACCACAGACACCTTCGGAAATACGTCAATTCTTAGTTTTGGCTGGATACTATCGACGTTTCATCGTGAATTTTTCAAAGATCGCTCAACCATTAACACTGCTGACTTAGAAAGACAAGAAATTTGACTTGGGACGTGCGCAAGAAGAAGCCTTCCAAACATTGAAATAAAATTTATGCAATGCACCGATATTGTCCCTCCCAGACGGATCTAATGATTTCGTGGTGTACTGTGATGTTTCACATCAAGGATTAGGATGTGTGCTAATGCAAAGGTAAGGTAATTGCCTACGCATCGCGACAACTCAAGGTGCATGAAAAGAACTATACAACCCATGATCTGGAGTTGGGTGCTGTAGTATTTGCCCCTTAAGATATGGAGGCATTACTTGTATGGAACCAAATGCATCATCTACACAGATCATAAGATCCTATAACATATACTGAATCAGAAGGAACTTAATATGCGTCAGCGATGTTGGGTAGAACTACTTAGTGACTACGACTGTGAAATCCGGTATCATCCGGGGAAAGCGAACGTGGTGGTTGATGCTTTAAGCCGCAAAGAACGCGTGAAACCACTACGTGCACGAGCGTTGGGATTGACTATTCAAACGAATCTAAAAGCTCAGATCCTGACTGCACAAGGTGAGGTGTTGAAAGGAGAAAACATTACAGGAGAAGAATTTCGAGGGTTGGATAAACAGATGAATTGCAAGGATGATGGTATACAGTACTTCATAGATCGTATATGGGTACCCAAATGGGGAGGTGTACGTACCTTAGTCATGGATGAGGCTCACAAGACACGATATTCGGTTCATCCTGGTGCAGACAAGATGTACCACGATCTTAAAGAACTGTACTGGTGGCCAGGCATGAAGAAAGACATTGCTACGTACGTTAGCAGATGCTTGACATGCTCAAAAGTTAAAGCTGAACACCAGAAACCATCGGGATTATTACAGCAACCGGAGATTCCTGAGTGGAAGTGGGAAAATATATCTATGGAATTTATTACCAAACTTCCTAGTACGAGTTGTGGGCACGGCTCGATATGGGTTATAGTGGACCGTATGACGAAGTCCGCTCATTTCTTGCCGATCCGAGAGGATTACAAGATGGATAAGTTGGTGAGATTGTACATAAACGAGATTGTAACAAGGAATGGAGTGCCGGTGACGATCATATCCGACCGTGACAGCCGATTTACATCGCGGTTTTAGCAGACGCTACAGAATGCGATGGGCACTCGATTAGATTTGAGTACCGCTTATCACCCACAAACAGACGGTCAAAGTGAATGAATGATACAAACATTGGAAGATATGCTTAGGGCTTGTGTAATCGACTTTGGTGGTAGCTGGGACACCCATCTACTATTGATTGAGTTCTCTTACAATAACAGCTACCATACGAGCATTGGATGCGCTCCGTTTGAAGCCCTATATGGAAGAAAATGTAGGTCTCCAGTTTGTTAGGCAGAGATTGGTGAAAGACAGTTGACAGGCCCAGAGATCATTCAAGAAACAACAGACAAGATTTTTCAGATCAAAGACAGACTAAAAGCAGCCAGAGATCGCCAAAAGAGCTACGCCGATAACCGTCGGAAACCTCTAGAAATCAACGTGGCAGATCGCATTTTACTCAAAGTCTCTCCCTGGAAAGGGATTATACGATTTGGAAAGAAAGAGAAGTTAGCCCCGAGAAGGACCATTCGAAATTATGGAAAGAATTGGTCCAGTGGCATACCGATTGAGGTTGTCACCAGAACTCAACGGTGTACACGATACGTTCCACGTATCGAACCTCAAGAAGTGCTTGGTGGATGAAACTCTTCATGTACCAATTGAGGAAATCAGGATTGATGAAAAGCTTCATTTTATTGAAAAACCCATAGAGATCATGGATCGAAAGGTCAAACGATTAAGGCGCAGCAAGATGCCAATTGTCCGCATGAGATGGAACTCTAAACGAGTACTAGAATTTACATGGGAATGGGAATACCAGATGAAACTCAAGTACCCACATCTGTTCGTGGAGGATACTCCTGGATCTAACTCCAGCTGAATTTCGGGACAAAATTCTCTCAACTGGGGGATACTGTGACATTCATCACCAAAAGGTCCATCAATTAACATCATATTTGTTAGCCTTCTTGAATACTCAACATTAGCTCATAATCAAGTTGCCTTAGTTCAAACTTTGCTTCCCTAATTATGTGTGTTATGTTAGGTGTGCATAAATACTCAAACACTAAAAGCCTAATAACATTCTACCCAGTATATTACCCTTACTTCAATAAATAATTAAGAAAGCATTAGTATACAAAAGTTGTTTACTATTAATATCACTAACATTATTATCACCACTACTATATTTATCATTATAATTACCCAAGGTCATAGATTATTATTAGTGCCCAATTACTATTATCATTATCATTACTATTGTTATAATTATTATTAGAACTATCATTAGTAATATTACTAGTATTATTATTATTATTATTATTATTATTATTATTATTATTATTATTAACACCAACAATATAATTAATGTGATTACTATTAACATACTAGCGTTAAAATATAATTAACCAAGTTAAGGGACCCAAATTGTAATTAACTAAACTTAAAGAATTATGGCCTTGGAAGTCCAGTGACTAAAGGGTCATTTCTCACAACTCCAAAGAAGGTATAAAACCCCCCCTTTTAACAGCCTTATCCATTTTACCCAAACCCTACAACCACCAACCGCCTCTTCTCCCTGCTCCCCGACCCTTCTCGCTGTTTCTCCGGCCAAATCGCTGCTACAGGCCACCCAAGGTCGACCGCACGCAGGTAGACGACCACCATTACCACTCAATTCCTCTATTTTAATGTTTCGGGCGTCAGATTCAGGTCTTGGGTATTCCCGAGCGAACGAGCCCGATTGAGGGCCCTTCGAGTTCTCACAACAGCCGAAGGCTGCTGTGAGCACTTCAGCACCTCTGCGATCTGTGTGTGCGACTGAGTCTTGTCTGTACGACTGTGTGTGATTGAATGTGGGTGTGTGATTAAGCCATGCGATTGAAAGCATGTGTGCGATTAAGTCTGCTTCATATGAATGATATTGTGCGATTGAATGTATGTGTGCGATTGAATGTATGTGTGCGATTGAATCTGTTTTATACGAATGAGTGTGTGCGATTGAATATAGGTGTGTGATTGAGTCATGCGATTGGAAGTATGCGTGCGATTGAGTGTGAGTCATACGAATGAGTGTGCGTGCGAATGAACGTTATGTCGTGCGAATGGGAGTGTGTGCGTATGATTGCTATGCCATGCGAATGTGTGTGTACGACTGAACATGTGTGTGCGAATGAGTGTTGGGTCGTGCGACTAAATGGTGAATCGCACGAATAAAGGTTGATTCATGCGATTGGATGTTGAGTCGTGCGAGTGAAGGTTGTTGTGTGTGAATGCAATCCTTGTGTGTAGTATGTGCAGAACGTGTGATGTTAAGGTGATATCGACACGGTTACCACTGCTAATGACATTATTAATGTTAACACTATAAGTACTACTAATATTATCACAAATATAACCAATGTTAACATTTTCATGATTATCATGACTAATATTGGTAACTACTAATATTTACTAAGTACATCTCTAATAACAATGAAACCCTTACGCTAGTATCATTAGCAATGTTGATGATTTTAAGTACTTGGATCTATATAAGGTCTAATGCGTATGCCTGCTTGTATGTGTGTGTAACGCGTGACCGATCCAACCCGAACCGACCGAATGCATTTATTCTCTTAAAGCTCATCTTTAACACTTAATGATAATTAATAATAGGTGTTTGAACGATTATTGCTTCATCCTTTGGGATCTTTATTCATCTGCTACTATCATCAATCAAGTGAGTTTCGTGGCCCCTTTTTATGTTTTTTTTTCAATTCTTCAATCATTTACAAACTTGGGGGAAAAGTATGCTCACCCATTTTATGTTGTACAACTTATATACTTGGAATCAACGTGTTACTGTTTTGTGAGTACTTATCTGATACCTGCATGAGTTTGTTGTGTGGTACTTTCTTTACAACCATTTAATTCTAGTGTTGGAACCGACGGATAGGTATTGGTAGTACTAATGGGTTGACATCCCCACCCTTGTTTGTTGGTATACTAGTTGGTACCAACAGTGTCCAGGAACGGGCCTTTGGGTGAATATATTCCGACAAGATTCTGTGTGTACGTCATTAGGTTTGGTTGTGAAGCTCATTTGTCATGTGATTTTGCTTACTTATAACTGTATTCACGGTATTCCGCAAAACTATCATGCAGCATCAATTTACTTACTATTTAAACCTGCGAGCTCACCAACAATTTTTGTTGACCATTTTGAGCATATCTTTTCAGGTGATAACGCTAATTGAAGATTCTAGGAGTGCTGCCTTAGTGGAGACCTTAGGATGTATTTTGAGACTATACTATACTTGACAAACATTCTTTTGAAACATTGTTGGTCTGATTACACATCTTTATTCTTTTGGATACTTGTTCCCGGGTTGTGGGAATTACATTACAATGATATTATTTTTGGTTATGTGATTCAATTACAATGTTTATGCTTATGGCTATGTTGTCGTGAATATCGACTAAACACGTCGTCACAAGTCTAATTTGTGTCGGGTGTCGTCATGACACACTTATTATCATTTATTCATATTGCATCTCTATTGTTTACAATGTGTTATGACAATCCCGTCTCGTTACATCCCCGTGTTTCCGCTTTAGCGGGGGTGTGACATGTTCTTTACTGAGCATGAGTGCTTTGTTCTCAAGCATGGGATGATTATTCCTCATGAGCATATCCTGCTCAGAGCCCCTAGGAGAGGGAACATGTATAAGATGGACTTGCAAGAAACATCTCTCTCAGGAGAAGTTTCATGCTTTCTATTTAAAGCCAATAGTGATGAGTCTTTTCTCTGGCATAAAAGAATGTGTCATGTAAACTTTAAAAACATGAGTAAGCTGATTAAGAATGATTTGGTAACTGGAATGCCAAAGAAAGAGTTTATAAGTGATGACCATTGTGTTGCATGCCTGAAATGGAAGCAACATAAGGTGTCTCACAAGCCTAAGCAAAGAAACTCCAGCACTACACCCCTATACTTGTTACATATGGATCTCTTTGGCCCCACTAGAGTAATGAGTCTAGGAAGGACCTCTTACTGTCTGGTGATCACAGATGACTTTACAAGATTCACTTGGGTCTTCTTTCTTAGAACTAAGGATGAGACCCTTAAGATTTTAAAGAATTTCATCTTAAGAATTGAGAATCAATGTGATCACAAGATCAAAACCATAAGATATGATCAAGGAACTGAATTTAAGAACCAAATCCTTGACACATTTTGTGATGAAAAGGGTATTACAAGACAATATAGTGCTCCTAGGACTCCTCAGCAAAATGGTGTTGCTGAGAGGAGAAACAGGACACTGATTGAAGCTGCAAGAACCATGTTGTCTGACTCTAAGCTGCCCATCACCTTCTGGGCAGAGGCAGTCAACACTGTCTGCTATGTGCAAAACAGAGTTTTAGTGGTTAAGACTCATGGTAAGACTCCTTATGAACTTTGGCACAAGAGAAAACCTTTCATTG
>BJCO01528014.1:0-30857 GCA_018326465.1 Flaveria floridana
TCTCCCCACACTTAAAGCATGGGTCATTTGAAGCAACCTTTTGCTTCTTCTCCGCTGGTTTTGGTGGTGGCGCTCTTACCACTCCCTTTCCTTTTCCCCTAATGTGCCCCTTACCCTTGGCAACATTTGCCTTGGGTGTGCGGTGAGGCCTCTTCTTGTTCCCACCTTTATTAATGGTGAGAACAGGTAAAACCCTTTTACCCATGGCTGCCTCGATAGTTTTGAGCATAGTGTGAAGCTCAATTATGTTCTTGTCCCACCCGTTCATGTTATAGTTCATGACAAAGTTGTCAAACCTTTTTGACAAAGAGTTGAGGATCAAATCCATAGTCAATCTTTGAAGACGGGACAATTCAGCCTTTCGAGGCGGTCGATGTGGCTTTTCATCTTAAGTACATAAGATGAAACAGATTAGGTGTCGTCCATACGACATGCATGGAGTGCTCGAACCATTTCGAAACGCTCAACCCGTGCTGGTTGTTGGAACGTTTCCTTCAACTGGGTTATCATGTCGTATGCTCCATGATGTTCATACTCCTTTTGGAGATCTGGAGTCATACTTGCCAACATGAGGCATGACACTTGGACCGAGTCCTTAGTGTAACCGAGTCCTTAGTGTATTTCACTCAATTATTATAGGCCTCCTTATCATCCTCACTAGGTTGATCGGGAATCAGACATCTAATATGTATGATCGTTTCTCTTGCTTGAGAACAATTCACAAGTTTCGAAACCAATCAATAAAGTTGTTATGGTTTAGACACTCCTTTTGGAGAATGGTTCTTAGTGATAGAGAGTGAGCGGTCGGGATTTCATTGTTATCATTATTGTTGGTGGCCATCTACAAAATACGACAAAGTTCAATTTTACTAATTTCGACGTTGTTCATATTTTAATAATTAAAACCCTTTTAAGTGTCTTACACAATTTTAAAATCTAGAATCCAACATTACATTTAAATAGTGGTTAGGTGATCTTTATCCCATTATTTAAATTAACAAGGTAGTCAACGTTTTGACAATTGCAACCCTTTGCAACTTCTAGGGTATGGGATCGTCTTTAAACATCATATGTATTGTTGGCATGTTTGTCCCATCAACACCTTTGTAAACCATATTGTAGGTGATCTATTTATCATGGTTTACAAAACAAGTTACCCTACTTGCACACACATGTGAGTTTTCCAACATAAGTGGTTAGGTGACCTTTATCCCACAAATATGGTATCCCCACCTCAAATCACAAGTTCCCTCAAAATGGTTAGGTGACCTTTATCCCATTAAGAGTTTCCAAATGACTCAAGTGTTGTGCAAAAGGATGGTGTTAAACTTGTTTAAAAAGGAATTTAAGTTTTCATAATCATAGTTTAGAAAACTCTATGTACCTTATATTTGCATGCTTTCAAATACAAGGTACCCTATGGTTCACTTTTAATAAAACCTCTTTTATTAAAACTATTAATCCTTTTAATAACCTTTTATTAACCACTTAACGATAAAGAACCATCAATTTTCAGCTTGTTGAGTTTGTTAATGAGTATGTAATGCATGTCCAAATACCAACCAAACAATCAAACAACAAACATTCAAACAAGCATAAAACATGTAAACATGGGTGCATAACCATAGCTACTAAGTTGACCACACTTGTTTGCCATCACAATTGTTGTCATAAGGTCTTTCTTAAGGGTGAAGATAACACATCATATGTGTCCATGGACTCCCACTTGAATCCATATCCAAATACTTCAAGGTACATGTCTTTGATGTCCATCTTTGGGTCTTCATCTTGTGCATCTTCCTTTTACAAAAATTATATCCTAATACATTTTTCTAATAAAAGAAATGCACCTAATCTATTTATTACATAACCAAATGAATAAATAATTACAACCCAAGATACAAAACACAAATTACAACCCTTACAAGGAACAAAACTAACATGACATGCAACAATCAACCAAAACCAAACACATAAGGCCAAGGCTATGTTATGAACCGTAAAATGAAACACATCCAACATCCAAGAACAACAAAGAATCCATTATTTCAGCCCTAAAGTTTCAGCCAACATAAACTAAAACTTTAAGGTTGTCCAAACAACATAATCAACCATTTGACATAATTCTTTCAAGGTTTATACTAAAGCATGCAAGATTAAACCTTGAAACATAAGGGATTCAAACACCCACAACAAAACAGCCCCTGATGGGTTGAAAAGGTCAATGAAAACTAACTTTTCAAGACCTTTTGAAGCATACATTCCACATAACCGACTCTAGATGCCATTGTTGGGCTTTGTCACAAGTAAAACACTTAGTTTAACCATTTAAACTATGAAAACGCAGCGGAATAAGAGGTTTAACATATGGTTTATAGTCTGAAAATTTTTGCCATATAAAACCATCAGCAAAACCCAAGAATGAAGATCGAAATATATATGAAATAGTATGCTATCAAACAAGACATTACAACCATAGGGTGTTAAAGATACAACCTTTTGTACTAAAGTTGTAGATGTAAGAGATGAATATGGAGATGTTGTTTTCCAGCCCTCAAGAGAGAGAGCCTCAAGTTGTGATACCCACATGCCTTTCCAAACACCTAGCTTGTTAGGAAGCTCAACACCAAGAACTCTACAAAGCTCCTTCCAAAAACTGAATTTTCAGCCTTATATTTTTGCCTCAAATCCAAAATTTTCAGCTATGGTATATAAGAGAACTCTTGCAAGATGTGTGTGTAAGAGAAGTGTCTTAATGATGGAAGAGTGTAGTAATGGGAAAGGCTTTCAAAAGCCAAGAAAAGGGCTGGTCCATAGGCCCCTTTGGGTGGCCGAAACTTCATCCCAAAAAGGGTTCCCCCCCCCCATTTTTAGTTTTGTAAAATATACACTCTTAACCCATAATTTTTATAAAATTAAAACCTCTTTTAATTTTCTAACAATAACACACTTTTATTTGTTAATATTTAACCAACTTAAATAATGAAACAAATAATTTCTCATGAACAAATTATCCATATAATGTTGTTCTATTACCAAGCAACGTTTTAGAAAAACTGTTGGGGTGTGTTTTTACCTAAACAACAAGGATTTGGAAAGATGAAATATATTCTAATATTGATTATAAAAGAAGTGAAAAGCATCTTCTGCGGGGGAGCAGAAGATAAATATTTCCTTGCAAACGCCCACCTGGTTCAAGTTCACCATTTGTGAAGACTCAAGACCCAAGTTATAGAAATAGAAACTATTTTATTATTTCATTGTATTTATGATGTAATATTTAGTTTTGCTATCATCATCCTAGGGTTTTGGGTCATGTACTATATAGGATAGCCCCCATCTCAATTAGAATTTTCACAATGTAATCATTTGGTGAGCTTGATGTGTGTGCAGCCTCCATGGAGTTGTCATCCATGGAGGTTGTATTTTGATTATGGCAATTTCTTCTTTCTTCCTGTTTCTCTTGTTTCTACAATAAATTTACCTTTGTTTACTCAATGATTATACATCTCCTACCCATTGAATGTTCATATCTAATTGATTTCATCAAATATGGTGTTTCTGATCCTAACAAAAACCCATTTTCTAAATTGGTGTCGGTATTTATTTGTATGATCCTATCAACAAATAAATATTAATTGGTATTTGTATAGCTTGTTATTGGGCATGACCCGACTTGGATCATGATGTATAACCACATCAATCTTGTATGTGTCTTCGGCATATGAGGTCCAACAATTTGAATCATTCAAACATCTATTAACTACTTTGGAATCACTCTACAAGCTGAAAGTAAGGTAGATTCAATCAGATAACAGAACAAAGTTCAAAAATCAATGGATGGAGGCATTCCATAGAGAGAAAGGAATTGTTCATCAATTTACTTTTGTCTACACTCCATAGATGAATGGGGTTGCTGAAAGAAAGAATCGGAGCTTGATAGAGACAACAAGAACTATGTTAGCCGACTCTAAACTGCCTATTCAATTATGGAACGAGGTAGTGGCAAATGCATGATACATTCTCAATCGAGTCTTGGTGGTAAAGCGTCATGGGAAAACATATTATGAACTACTCCAACGACATAAACCAAACTTGTAGTATCTCGAACCATTTGGTGCACCATGCATGCTATTGAAGAAAACTCAGACTGGGAAGTTTTGTGAGAAGGCAAAAGAAGATATCTTTCTCGGATACAGTATACCAGACAAGAGAGTTTATAACAACTCAACGGGTTAGGTCGAAGTGTGGTGCAATGTTGATGTTCAAAGATATACCACCCCCTGCAGGAAAGGACCTTCCTTCTTCTTTGACTATGATGGATTTTTAAGTCCTTCAATCTACCTCCCTCTCATCCTGATGATGAGTTATCTGCTACAATGTTGTACGATGTTCTGAATACTCCTCCACAAGACTCGACATCATCGGCTCCATTAGACGATTCTTCTAGCTATTCAGGGGGAGAGCTTGGGGTAAGTGATTCTTTCTCTAATGCTGAAGTAGTTGAGACTGCAAATGTGGATCAGGAGAACCAGGTTCCCACTAATAAAAGTACACAAGCAAAGGATCTTGATGTCGCTGACACTTTTGAACGTCACACTCCAACAATGGCAGATACTGAACCTGGGATTCAAAATCTGGATACTAATGTAGTTGTTCCTACCCCTCCCGGGTCTCAAATTAATGGGCATCATCCAATGGAAAATATTATTGGGGATGTTTTATCGAGAGTGCAGACACGAAATCAGCTATACTCAGTTGATTATGCCTCAGTCATGGAAAAAGGATATCTTCATGATGGTGCTTATCGATATTTTGTGTCTCAATATGAGCCAAAATATGTAAGTGAAGCCTTAAACGATGAGGCATGGGTTAGCACTATGCAAGAAAAACCCCTTCAGTTCAAGAAGTTAGGAGTATGGACCATTGTGGACAGACCAAAATATGCTAAGGTGATTAGCACTAAATGGGTGTTGAAGTGTAAGAAAGATGACCAAGGGGTTATAATCAGAATAAGGCTCAGTTTGTAGTTCAAGGGTTTCAACAAGTTGAAGGCATTGACTACAATGAGGTGTTAGCACTTGTGGCACAGATGGAAGAAATTCGTATCTTTCAAGCCAGTGCCTCCTACATGAAGATTAAAGTTTATCAATTAGATGAAAAAAGTGCATTCCTTCATGGCGAAATTTGTGAAACTGTCTACGTCAGTCAACCCGAAGGATTTGAGGATCCCTATCATCGAGATAGAGATTTTAAACTAGACAAGGCTCTTTACGGGCTCCATCAAGCCCCTAGAGCCTAGTATGAGAAACTCTCAACTCATCTGCCGAAACATGGTTTTCGCAGAGGGGTTATTGATTACACGTTATTCATTAAAGAAAAGGATGGTGATTTACTAATGGTACAGATATATGTGGATGACATCATCTTCGGCTCCAAAAATGAAGAATTATGTAAAGAATTCAAATCTGTAATAAAAGCTGAGTTTGAGATGAGTGCCACGGGGGAGATAAAGTTCATTCTTGGTTTACAGGTGGATCGGACATCAAAAGAAATATTCCTGCATCAGTCCAAATATGTAGGAGATATCCTCAGTTGATTCGACATGGAGAATGCTACGACTGCTGGAACTCCACTTGCCACGAACCATGACATGGAACCCAACGAAAATGGTGATCTGGTTTATGCCACTATGTACAGTGGAATGATTGGATCTCTAATGTACCTCATAGCCTCTTGTCCTGATATTATGTACACCACCTGTCTTTGTTCCAGATATCAGACAAAACCAAAGGTAAAACATCTCATTGGAGTTAAAAGGATTTTTCGGTATCTGAAGGGTACTCCAACACTCAAGTTGTTTGGATTCTCATGATGATGACTTTGAGCTTACATCAAATAGTGACTCAGACTATGGTGGTTGCAAGATGAATTACAAGTCAACATCAGCGGGATGTCATTTCTTTGGAAGACGGTTAGTCACCTGGCAGTGTAAGAAGCAGACATTTGTTGCTCTGTCAACATGTGAAGTCGAATATGTTGCTGCTGCAACTTGCTTTTCACAAATCATTTGGATTCAACAGCAAATGCGAGACTACGGTTTGCAATTTTCTAACACCCCTATCTTTGTTGATAATTCTTCTGCAATAGCTGTCACCAAAAATTCGGTCCAACACCCTAAAACTAAACACATCATGACTGTTTTTAAAAACAATTAAAAGAATATGGTTAAAATTAATACAAATTTTTAACACGCCGACCTCTACACAAATGCATTTGACAAACCTCGGTTTTTATATCTTTTAGAGGTTAATAGCGTGAAAAAGAAAAGTGATGTGATTCTAGAAGAAGAGAGTTCTTAGTCCGACAAGTATTTTCTCAGTTTATTATTTATTTTATTTTATGTTCCTGTTTGTTAAAATCCAAAAACATAAAAATATTTTCAGTTTTCTAATTTTAGGGGGAGAATAGTATAATTTAGTATTTAATTAGTTGCAGTATTTTTTTACTTAATAAAACAACGGCGGAGGGCAGATTAGCTTAAAGAAATGAAATCAAATCTGTGATTTTGGAAAATAATAGTACACAGGGAACAAATTGTTTGGGACTTCAAAAGGATTTAAATGATCAAGATGCTAAATTCAAATTACAATTCTGAGAAGTCTAAGCACAATAAAAGAAAAATGATAGTAAAACCAGTATGCTACTGAGGTAACATAGAGAAAGTGGACCTAGAGGTTGCTAGTTCATTATATGATGTGTTGGTAGATTCGACACAATGGATGAGTAGACTTCATTGGTGAATCAAACTCAAACTAATTTGTTCAACTTGTTGTGGGTTCTCATATTATCCCTGGTTTACACAATCAATGCATTTCTAATAAGGGGTGAAGAGCAAAAAGTAAACACCACAAATGTGTGCGGATGACCATAAAAATGAGCAAAGCACATGGAAAAACTACTAAGTGCAATCAAGCTAATGACTAATGTAGTCGGTGCGTTATTTGTAAAAGAAAAAAAAACGCTCTAACAAGAAGATAGGTTGTGTGCCTCTCTGCTATGCGGTGGCACTGACCTGAGGATAAGCATAACCTAAATACTCTAGAATTCATTATTGTGTGTGCCTCTCTGTTATGCAATGGCACTGACCTGAGGCTTGGCATCTCTTTGAAAGCTCTTAGAATAGTTTCTTCTTGATAAATACCCGTAGACCGCTCAAAAATTTCCTGAGGATTGTTGATTACCATATAAGTGTGAGATCCACAAATGCTTGTTGAAATAATCAAACCTAACTCATCACCAATGTGAGTCAAAAATCTGTGTATGGATTTAAGTGGACAAATATACTGACAATCATCATGGCTGCAACTCTCAACGGTCAAAATCATTGTGTATATCTCATAGATCTAGTATGATTTCTTTAAAGTGCTATTGAATCTCAAACAAATCAGAATATAGTATCAAAATACTTGTAAATGAGTCCCAAATGATTATGATATGCCTGTATGATTCCATAATGGATCTTTCCAGATATGATCAAATTAACTTGAAGTTGTTCTGCTCAAGAGAAAAAAATATGTTAGATGTTTTGTAAGAGGTTTCAATCCATCTCAAACCAAAACCACAAAACTATGTCTTGTTTTGTTTTAATTCAAGTTGTCTTCTGTTTTAAGTTTTTTTCTCTTTCCGTAGATGTTGGACTATACAACTAGATGAAATATGTGAATCACTAACTAAAAGGGGTCACGTCTGAGGTGACCAATAGGTTCTAATTTAAAAGGATCACGTCTGAGGTGATCAAATGATGTTCAATCAAAAGGGTCATGTCTATGATGATCATCGGTGATAATGTTATATATCAAAAGTTATGAGCCAATCGCATGATTGAATCATAATTATGAAAGTGTATGAGATCAAAATCTTAAGTATGAGCCAATTGCATGATTGAATCATAATTATGAGCCAATCGCATGATTGAAACATAAGTATGAGCCACTCGCACCATTGAACCATAAGTATGAGCCAATTACATGATTGGACCATGAGTATGAGGCAACCATGTGATTGGATCACAAGAATGAACCAATCGTATGACTGGATGAAGGAGCATAAGCCAGTCGCACAACTGAACTCAGTCATACGAATGAAGCATGTGTATGGGTCCAGCCGCACGACTGAAATTTAAAACAATATAAATAAGTCGGTTAGTCAGTTGTATCCCTCACCACCCTTCAAAACTCTCAGAAACCGCCCATACACACACACTCTGCCAACTTTTCGATCATTGTGATTACTCCCCTTTTGTGATTCTAAGTGTCATTCCATTCATCTACAGGTACTTGGAAATAGAAATCGATCCTAATGAATGATGTAATCGAAACTTAAATGTCCACAAATGTTAAAATCAATGACCGGGACTAAACGCTTAAACTAGACCACTTAAATGGACACTAATGTTGATTTAAATAAAACTAAGTGTTATCTCGAGTCTCTGCGGTCCAAATGAATCTAAACACGAAGTGTAATGTCACGTTTTAACAGAGATTCAAATCAATGGTGTTCAATAGTGAAAGATGCGAATGGACATGCTGATGAACTTAACTCACCCGATTGAGCTAGGTGCATGATTCAATCGCACAAGTGAATCAATCGGTAACTCAGTCGCACGACTGACTCAACTGCATGGCATAGGATACGACTAAGTTCAGTCGTAGGCTCAATCGCACAACTGAACTAAGTCATAGGCTCAAGCGTACGACTGAACTCAGTCGTATGGTTCAATCGCACGATTAAACCAATTTGATCAAAACAGTTTAAGTTTCAACTGTCATCTCTTATTCACAAATCTAATGTATATGTTTCTTGTGTTGCAGCAATATGGCTAATAGATGGACTATGAGCACCAAGCACAACATCTGTGCTCATCTCAATGCTATTTTAGGGAACGCCTCTGAGTTCACTGGGATTTTTGCCTTCCTATGCAAATCGAGGATCTACAAGGCCATCTCTGCTCCTTGCACACCATACAGATCTATACAGCAGGCATTCTGGGAAATTGCCTTAGTTGACCGGTAGGTTGAGCATCACTATATTAGGAGCTCTATCTTCGGACAGGAGATTGAGATCACTGAAGATGGCCTAAGGAGGGTCTTGGATCTGGGTGAGGACGGTGCCTACCCAACCAAGATACATCCCCTGACTGTTCAGGGATGCTTTCTGAGGATTAAGCATGCTGGTGACATCAATGCCAGTGTGCTAAACAAGATCAACATGTGCCCCCAGTTCAACTACTTGGTTCATGTTATCCTCAAATGCATAGCCTCTAGGCGAGGTGGATTTGTTGAGATGTTGAACCAAATCCAGAATGCATATGTTGCACTGGTACTAAACCATCCATTTAGTTTCTCTCGCATGCTCTTCTCCTATTTGATCGAGAACATTAAGGCTAAAGGCAAGGAAGGCTTCTGTATGTATCCATAATTCCTATCGATGATCATATATGAGTAGCTTCCTATGTTACCTAAGGAGAAAGATGATGCAGTGGTGCTTGAGGTGATGGATGATACCACCTTGGGCAGGTTGAAGGTATACCGGGGGAAGCAGGTGAAGCCCCCAGTCAGGAGATTGTTTGGACATCTGGCCAATGAAGAATATGTGGCGCCTTCTAGCAAGAAATGGCGTCACTATGATAGGGATTCCGATGTTGAGCCTATTGTAGTACCCACTGATGAGGATGAAGATGATGACAACGATCAGGATGACGGTCAAGGTGGTGGAGATACTAGTCCCAGTCAATCAAGGGCCACTAACATTTCTACTTTATCTCCACCATCTCCACATGGTATGTTAGAAAATAAAAGGATTATACATCCCAATTCAATGGGCGAGTTGATGATTGTTCTGCTGAGATTCCCACAAGTCCAAGATTTAATACGGATAAAGATTCTGCTGATAGAAGAAACCAAGTATGGCTAACCGCTCTTGTATATGCGGAAGTCATAAAACAAATACAGACAAGTATTTGTTCTTCCGCATTAACAAATGCGGATAGCTTAGAAGATATGCATACAAGTGTTTGTTCATCCGAATTTGTCAAATGCGGATGACCAGACAAATGCGCACAAGTATTTATTCATCCACATTAACTAATGTGGATGACTAACATACTAATGGGGAAGATCAAGTAAAGAAATGCTGATCAAGTCAACTCTTCCGTATTTGCCAATGTGAATGAATCAACAGAAATGCAGCTCAAGGCTTAGACTAGTTCTGAAATAGATTAGGGGTAGTTTAGTCATTTTGTAATAAGGCATCTTGTCTGCCTATAAATAGAGTAGACAAACTCATACATGATACGATGGTTCATGGACAATTAGAATACATTTTGTCATTTACTCTCTAGGTGTATTATTACTGCTTTATGCTCAAACCCTAGAATTTTACTGTAATTAATCATCTTCATTCAATACACACAAGCATTTATGAGTATTCCTTCTGCATTTGCATGTTTCTTGATTGCATGATTCCACCATTCAATCATCAACTCAATCACTATATTCGGTCCTAAGTGAGAATCTCAATCTCACTACCCCAGTCAATTGGTATCAGAGCTTAGGCTAATAGAGTATTCTATCATCTCTACTTAGTAAACAACAGAAAATACTCTCAGTACCACCGTCTGTCAACACATTCTCACCTTCAAGAACAATACACAAAACCTACAAATCCATACGAAGAACAGAAATATAACAAAAGTTGCAATAGAAACCAAGAAACATTAACAGATCTGATTTACTAATCATTTGGAAGATTTGGACTATTCGGACCGATTCATCTTAAAACATACCTAATCTATATTTAAACAAGCTAAAACACCTTGTTTAAATGGATTCACATAGTTTCGTAGAACTTGGTCATACTCCAAAACCACCAATGCTTAAACATAAATCTGAATTTAAACAATGGAAAATAAAATTCATGAACTATATTACAGGTGTAGATCTAGATTATTAGATTTCAATCTGCAAGGGACCACACATTCCAGTTACTTTGTCTGCAGATCAAGCTGCCATCTACAAAACATCAAGAATCCAAATTGAAGACTAGACTCTTGATGATGATGACTATAAGTAAATCAAGAATGATCTCAAAGCCTACTCCATTCTTACTCAAGCACTCAAGATGGATATGCTAAAAAGGCTAGAAAAGTATGGAACTGCCAAAGTAGTATGGGATGCGCTACTAATTATATGTGATGGAAGCAGTGAAGTTGTTGAAATTAACAAGGATAAACTTGTTAATCAATATGAAACATTTCATCACTCCAAAGGCAAGTCCATATCTAAACAGCTCCACAGTTTATGTAGCTGGTGTACGACTTTGAGATAATGGGAGTCACCTACAAAGTCAAAGAGTTGAATAAGAAAATGCTGCACAGCCTTCCTGAAAGCTAGAAACAAAATGTGACCATGCCGGAAAATACTCTTGATCTTGAGAGTGCTACTTTGGATATCATGATAGCCAAGATAGAAGCATTGGAGCTTGATGAAAGAAGTAGAAATCTAGGAGGACCAAGAGTAATTGAAGCATACACATTTCCATCTGACTCTTATATTGTGGAAAATGCCTTCATTACTAAAGAAGATGATTTTCTTTCCTCAAGGGATTAAGTCAAGACCACTAGATTCATTGCAGCTCCACCTATCAACAGGCCATCAACATCATCCCAATCAGCTGGATTCTCAGCAACCCTTCCAAACACTCCTGATGATATAAGATCTGATGAATAAAAGGCTACTTACAATGTCTTTGTTGCAAGTTTAGAAGCTTATTTAGGAGGAAGACTCTCATCTACACATCTAATCCAGGAAGACTTGGAGGAAACGGATCCAGATGATGTAGAAGAAATGGATTTATAATGGCAAATGACCATGATTGCTATGAGAGCAAAGAAGTTTGTCAGAAAGGCAAAAAGCTAAGCCTTAATGAAAATACAAAGCTTGGATATGACAAATCCAAGGTGAAGTGCTTCAACTGTGGTATGACCGGCCACTTCTCTAGAGAATGCAATGCTCCAAAAGAAAAAACTTTCAAAGAAATTCTCAAAACCAGTCATCCTCACAGTCAAACCCAATCTTTCAATCCAATAACCATCAAACTCATCATCAGCAGTATCATCATCCATAACAACATCAATCATATCAAAATCAACCTCAACTAACAAACCAAGCTCAGGGAAGCAATCAGTCATCTGCAAATGCTCTTATGATTAATCAAGATAGAGTATGTGACTAGAGCCTGTATGTAGAGGATGTCAAGCCTCAATTTCAAAATCATGCACTTATGGGTCACATCATTGAGGGTCCATCTCCCATGCCATCTAAGGTAAAATCTAACCTATGTAGTGATAAATGCATTGCTGAACTGCAAGGTTATAGAGAACACAATCATAAATTGGTAGATAAAATTAAAGAGGAAAGGTGAAGTCAGAGATGTTTAAAAGAGAAATAAAAGGTTTTGAAATTAAAATTAAATCTCTCATCACTAACATTGAAAAACTGCATGTTGAAAAGTACACTCTTGAGCTGAGAATGAGCAACTGACTAAAAAGTTAGCTCAATCTAAAGCTGAACATAAGTAAAACTTGAAAAGTTTCAACTATCTTCAGTCAAGCTGCTAGAGATGCTTGATTCTCAAAAGGATACCAAGGACATGTCTGGAATTGGGTATAACTCATGTCCTCCACCATACAGTGACAACTACACTGTCATGCCTGAATCTGTCAACCTCAATGAGACAATTGAAACTAAAACTATGGAACCAAAATCTATAGTAAAACACGTAACCAATCCTCAAAACAAACTTGATGTTTATATTGAAACAAATGAGGAGAAAATCAGATTAGGTCATCAAATCAAGATTAAAGGATGTTCAGACAAGGTAGTGTGTGTCATCAAACCCACAAGCCCCATCAAGACAATTGTTCCATTTGTGAAATTCATACCTTTTGTTTTAAAAGGTAAAAAGAAGTTTGTGAAGTCAGTGAAACCCACTGCTGAAAGCAGTTCTGATAATGAGATTATATCTCCAAACAATTCAAGCAAATCAAAAAAGGTTTCACTGCAAAAGAAACAAAAGAGATCACTGAGTTCAACACATAAAACTCTGTCAGACCCTTAGTCTTCAAAATTAAGATAGGGAGTTGGGTTTGAAATATTCAACAAGGAACACGTTGACTAGTTTGAGAAAGAGGTGAGAAATGGGTTGAAGAAACAAAAACAGCCCAGAAAATCAATCAAACGTGGTGTTGTGAAGCAAACTTCAAAAATGGCTGATTTTGATTCATCCCCTAAGCAAAAGAATATGGGTTAGCAGCAAATGAGAAAATCAGCTGAGTCCCACAAATTAAAATCTGACTTAAGAAACAAGCAAATGTATTGTAACATTTGAGATATGTTCAATCATAAGACAGAAGAGTGTGTTTACAATCAATATTGCTCTATCTGTGACATGAACAATCATTCCATCGAAAACTATTATTTTAACAAATATTGTTCTGTTTGTGATATGAACAATCACAATACATCTGATTGTTACTTCAATCAAAAGGGATTGAGAATTCCCCAAAACAAGCCCATCTCAAAAACATCAACTGTTAAACACATTGTCAGACCTCATTTTCACAACAATCAATCTAGGATATCAAGATCAACAATTGATAGGAGCAACTTGAAGGAATTATAGAAGGGTCAAAGAAAACATCACACAATGAAACCTAAAATTGACCTTCGCAAACCAAAAGTAATCTTTGATAATGAAAAACATGTCAAATTCCTACAAAGAAATAGAGATCAAAGATTTTACTACTCATCTGACTCTGCAGTTGATGTTGATGAGATGAATTCAACAAAATATCAAAAGCAATCTCCAAGGTCACCTCTAAATAGATCCTAATTTAGAGGAAAGTACCAAGAAGTCACCATCCTGAATAGGAACGGGAAACCCAAGACCATTATGGCTTGGGTTCCTTATTCTAATTAGTTCTTTTTGCTTGCAGGTTCATCCACACAGGTCCAATAGCTTATGGTACGTGGACAGTGGATGCTCCCAACACATGACTGTAGATCATTCCCTCCCTCCTTCATGACTTCAAGCATATACAAGGAACTATTATAGCATTTGGAGGAGATTCACAGGGTGGAAGAATTACAAGTGAAGGATCTATGACAAAGGGGTTGCTGAGCTTTGACAGAGTGAACTACTTTGAAAAATTGAACTTCAATTTTCTAAGCGTGTCTCAGATATGTGACAAGAAATATTCAATTGAATTTACAGACACTAATTGCTACAGTTTGAAACCTAGATTTCAGATCTTAGAAGAATGGGTTGTCCTAAAGACCCCGAAGAAGAATAATAATTATGTTTTAAACTTGTGTTTTGCATCACCTAAAGAAGAAACATATCTTTTGTTAAAAGCATCATCTCATGAGTCACAGCCTTGGCACAGATGTTTTAAGGCACACAAACTTTAAAAACATGAACAGATTGGTCAATGGAAACCATGTCATTGGTCTTCCTTAAAAGGAATTTCATTTTGTTGATCACTGTTCAAAGTGCCTTAAAGGAAAACAACACAAATCTTCTCATAAATCCAAGCTGGTGAACACAAACAATACTCCATTGAAGCTACTTCATATGGATCTTTTTGGTCCAATTCATGTTATGAGTATTGGAAAGAAATAGTATTGTTTGGTGATCAATAATGACTTTTCAAGATTTACATGGGTTTTCTTAATACTTTATAAAAATGAGGCATCCCAAATAATTCAAAACTTTATCACAAAAATTGAAAACCAACTTGATCATAAGGTCAAAACAACCAAAAGTGATAATGGAACTGAATTTAAAAATGAAGATATGAGTTCTTTTTGTGCAACCAAAGGCATTGCTCATCAATTCAGTGCAGCTAGAATTCCTCAAGAAAATGGGGTAGCTAAATGGAGAAATAGAACACTAATTGAAGCTGCAAGGACAATGCTAGCTGATGCTAAACTGCCTATTACCTTCTGGGCAGAGGCAGTTAACACTTCATGCTTTGTGCAAAATCGAATTCTGATTGTAAAAGAAACTAACATGACTCCTTATGAACTGATGTTTCATAGCTAACCATTCATTGGATTTTTTAAGTCATTTGGTAGTCCTGTATCAATATTAAACACTCGAGACTATTTGGGAAAATTTTCATCCAAGTCTGAAGAAGGATTCTTCGTAGGTTATTCTTCAGTTTCAAAGGCTTACAGAGTGTTTAATCCTAGATTAACATTATTGATGAAACAACTAATGTTTAAGTTGAAGAACATTCTTTTCCCAAATCTACATATGGTCCCGACTGGTCGTTTGATATTGACTCTTTTACAAAATCATTTTATCAAATTCACTTGTCTGATGAAGGAAACAAACATTCAGCTGAACCTTATTCAGGAGTAGATCAAAATGATGACTTTCCAATGATACCTCCATCATCCACTCCACATCTGAATGAAGATGTTCCATTACATGCTGATCCCATCAGACAATCATCACAAAATCAAAGTTTATCAACTGAAGCCGGTCCAAGCTTGATACCTTCACTATCTGAAGACCCATCATCTCAAGGAAGAACTCAAGATTAAGCTACATCTCCAGTTGAAACTGAAAGAACATCAAATGATGGAAGCAATCAAAGTACTGCAGATGTTGAAGCAGTCACAGAAATCAATCAGATTATCTTCATAACACTCCAACAGTACAAGATGAAGGTGCCTCGCACCATAATGAACTGAATGTCTCCAATATTGATGTAACCATTGCTAGTGACTCCATTCCAAGCACCAGAATACACAAGAATCATCCAGTTGAAAGCATTATTATTGAACTTAATGAACGGATGACAAGAAGCAAGTCTGGATTGCAAACATCTGCTTGTTCTCATGATTTTTTTGTCAAACAGTACCCAAGAACATCAAACAGGCTCTTCAAGACAATAGCTGGATTGAAGCAATACATGAAGAATTGCTACAATTCAAGAAGCAAGAAGTATGGCAACTGGTAGATCCACCAGAAGGACAATACACCATCGGTACCAGATGGTTGTACAGGAACAAGACTGATAATAGAGGGATCGCCACTACAAATAAAGCAAGATTAGTGGCACAGGGATACACTCAGGAAGAAGGAATTGATTATGACGAAGTGTTTGCACCTATTTCCACATTAAAAGCAATCAGAATCTTTCTAGCATATTCTGCGTCCATGAAATTTACTGTTTATCAAATGGATGTGAAATGTGCATTCTTGTATGGAAATATTGCTCAGGAGGTCTATGTGAGTCAACCACCTAGCTTTGAAGATCCAGATTTCCCTCACCGGGTGTACAAGCTTGACAAAGCCCTGTATGGCCTTCATCAAGCCCCAAGAAAGTGGTATGAGACTCTATCATCCTTTCTTCTTGAACATTGATACGAAAGAGGAAAGATTGATCAGACTCTCTTTAGAAGGAGAAGAGGAAGAGACATGCTGCTAGTCCAGATTTATATGGACGACATTATATTTGGCTATACAAACAAGCAACTCTGTAAAGATTTTGTAGACCTAATGCATTCAAAATTCAAAATGACTGCAATGGGAGAACTCACTTTCTTCTTATGAGTGCAAAGTCCAACGGACAGCATATGGAATATTCATCAACCAATCCAAATATGTGGAAACAATGCTGAAGAAGTTTCATTTTGCTGATTTTTAGTCTATTAGAACACCAGTTGATACCAAAGTGAAGATTGGTCTTGATCTAGAAGGCAAATCTGTTGATTAGACTCACAATCAATCGATGATAGGCTTACTTATGTATCTAACTGCTAGCAGGCCTGATATTATGTTTGGAGTTTGTGTGTGTGCCAGGTATTAAGCTTATACAAAAGAATAACATGTGAAGGCAGTCAAAAGGATATTCAGATATCTAAAAGGGCAAACCAGCTCTTGGGTTATGGTATCCAAAGGAAGGAGACTTCAATCTCTATGCCTTCATAGATAGTGACTATGGAGGATGCAAATTCAACAGACAGTCCACCTCTGACGGGTGTCAATTTCTTTGTCCCAAACTAGTCTCCTGGCAGTGCAAGAAGCAGACAAACATATCTATCTCAACAGCATAAGCTGAATATATTGCAGCATCAGCTTGCTGCTCTCAAGTGCTCTGGATTCAAAACCAGATGCTTGATTATGGTTTTAACTTCTTGCACACACCAATTCATATTGATAACACAGCAGCTGTTTTTATTACAAATAATCCTGTTAAGCACTCAAAAACAAAACACATTGAAATTAGATATCATTTTTTGAGAGACTGTGCCGAAAAGGGGTTAATCAAATTGATTCAAGTACCCACTAAAAATCAATTGGCTGATTTATTCACTAAGGCATTTGAACCCAGTAGGTTTGAATTCCTAGTTCAATCAATTGGCATGATTAACCTTAAGTAAAACCAACTAAAACATTAAAAACATTAAAAACATTAGAAAATGAACAAAACAAAATCAATTTTGATGAAAAAAAGAATGTTATGGGAAATGATACAATTACAGTCATTATATCATTCACTATGCTTAATTTCCAAACTTGAAAGACTGAAATGACCTACCAGAGGTGTTGGTAGGCTCAACTTGGAAGAGAAAATACATGCAGTGATGAATTAAAGTCTTATTCAATTGTGAAACACTCATCACAAAGTACAGGTATGTATTGGCTTATCTGAATGCATGTGTGTGTAGTAACCTAAACACACCAAGTAATGATACTTTATGAATCTCTTTCACTCACATCATGTCTCATATTTGTTTTGCGGAGAAAAGACTTGATAAAACAAGCACATAGTGCAGATGTACTGATCTAAAAGATTCCCAATGAGGAACACATCCATAATTGGATGTATAAACAAAAGCAATACATTCCAAGTGAATGAACAAAAGAATCCTATCAAGGATCACCTTTCAAAGTGAAGTGAAAAGAATCCTAATATGGATCATCATGAAAAGGATCAAAGTAAAAGAATACCAATGAGGATCAGTGAAAATGAGATCTCATAACTTAAGTGACCTGGTAAGGAAAGTTGTGAAAAAGTTCTACCATGCATTGTATAAGGATGGTTGATCATTCTATGCTTGTGTGTGTGAGGTACATTTTGAATAATTAACTCAACCAAAAACATGATAATATCATTTGAATCAAAATATCAACCAGGTACGAGTTTAAGAGGACAGACATACCTTCAATCTTCAAGTTCATAAACATGTCCACTTTATCATAAAGGAAGCACATGTGTAATGTAAAATTGATATGATCCCAACAAACGATATACTTCTCTTAATTATTAATTATCCAAAATAATATTCAAAAAAATTTTAAATCTTTAAAGTTTCTATCCAAATGTAGATATAAACTTTAGAGGGAGTAATTTAAAATTTTTTAGTAAGTCTATATAGATTTTTACTAGCTTAAATTACTTTCTTAAAAATTCAAAACAAAAGAAAAAGAAAATGTTGTTGTTGTTGCTGAAGTTATAACATAGTATCTCAGCTTATGCAGATTCTTTTGAGCATGACAAGTCCAAGATCAGTCAAGCAACAGGAAACTTGTATCTCTTCTAACATACAGGTCAATCCAAGCAAGAATTGACAACTCCTACAACAACAACTTCATAAGACACAAATTCAATCAAAGACAGCCTTCATAACAAGAAAATTCAAAAGCGGAAAACATTAAGTTTTGATTAAGTTGAAAATTTAATGCAGGTAAGTGCATTGGTTAATGCGGGTGAAGGTAACCCATGCTTAAAACCAATGCAGTTAACTTTTGATTTCCAAGTAAAACTAATGCGGACAAAGATTGTATTCTACCGCATAGTGTGTTAAATTTATACATGATCAAGTAAATGTGGATTTTATTCTATCACATTTGCTATAGTGAGCAAAGGCTGACAAAGTTGAATCAACCGCATTTGCTACAGTGAGCAAATGTTGACAGAGTTTGATCAGCCGCATTTGCTACAGTGAGTAATGCTGAACAAGTTTTGTCAACCGAATGTGTTGCCGTGCACAAATGCTGATGAAATTTGTTCTTCCGTATTTGCCACAATGCACAAATGCGGATAGAAGAAAACTAAAGTAACAAAACTTCCGCATTTGCTATAGTGTGTTAATACAGATGACTGAAATCACAAGTTAAAACTCTTCCACATTTACGGCAGTAAACAAATGTGGATAGTCAAAGTTCTTTAAATTTTCACTTCCGCATTTACAACAGTAAAGAAATGCGGATAACCTAAAGACATAAAAGTTCCACTTCCACATTAGCTACAGTGATTTAAAAATTTGACCGCATTTGCTCTGGAACTTGTAAAATTTTGTAAAATTCATTATTTGACTATTTAAAGGAAATTCAAAGGGTCATTTAATACTTTTCAAATTTGAGAGATTCCATAGTGAGACGAGCGAAAAACCACTGTACATCCTCATTGATCATCACCATCATAAACAACCAGAGATTTTTGTGTCTTATCGTCAATCTGATCTTTTCTTCGATTCTAAGCAACAATAGTATTGAAAGAAAGGTGAAATTTCCAAAATATTTCATGACCTAACATTTGAACTTTTGAACAAGTATTGAACGAAGAACCAAGGGTTAATGAAAAACACACAAAATCTGACTTATTCAAAGAAATGTTGTACATTTTCGACATCACTGAACATGCAAACTAAGAGGAATTTTACTCATCATGAGAACCCTCATAGTTGTGTTCATCATAAGAATAGTGCCTGATGAAAATGAAAATGTGGAACAAATTCATCAAATAAAATCTAACAAATGTTTTACTTAATCTTGAAAAATAGAGAAATTGTGTTTGTTCAACACAAATTAACCATTTGATATGACAACATTGAAAAAGTAACATCAAACGTTCATCTTTGACCATTAATAGTCAAACTGATGAATTGTGCACATACTTTCTAATCAAAACTAACTCATATGTGTCTTATGCAGATTAAATGGCTAATCTTATATGGAGCAAGCTCCATAATGTTAGCAGTTATTTGGAACCTGATGTTCCTGAAGCTGAAGGCCTGAGAGACATGATCAAATTCATATCTACTACCAGAATAGCACATGCTATTACAGTCAGACCAGTCATCTATGAAAGATACATTGGATCATTCTGGAGCACTGCAAAAGTGACTAGTGTGGAGGGTGAAAGGACTCTGGTAGGAATAATTACTGATGACCTATCTTTGACCATCACAGTACAAACAGTGAGACAATGTCTATAGTTTGGTAATGATGCCAATGCTCCCATTGAATTAGAAGATGAAGAAATCACCACTTTCTTTGCAGAAATTGGATATGAAGGTGACTATAAGGGAAAGCAAATTGTCAAGGGGTTAGTAGATTTGCAATGGAGGTTTCTAATTCACCTCTTTCAACATTGCTTATCTAAGAGGAAGACTGGTTGGAATGATATACCTGTGATTACTTCTTCTTCCATATGTACCTTATGCATAAAAATACCTTTTAACATGTCGGCTTATGTATTCAATGGTCTGACCTCTAACATTCAAGAAGGAAGAAGGAACATGTTCTTAATCTATCCAAGATTTCTCCAATGTCTGATTAATGAAGCATTTCCTGATCTGGTACTTGAAGGACCAACCTTGGATATTCCCCATTGTGATGCCAAATCCTATAATACATTAAAAAAGAGATCCAAGAAATTATTATAGTGGAGCACACTCTGCCCTACTACCTTGGATGATTCAACAAATAGAAGAACAGGAGGCTCCTGTTGATGAGCCCATTCAGGAAGAAGCTTAAGCTCATGTTGAGCATACAAAGGAAAGAGCTGAAGGATCAAGGCCAATGTCACCCCAAGGGGAGTTAGGGGTGATCTTCACACTGGTGCTTATGATTATGATATTGCATCTCCCTTTATACCATCACCATTACCGTCTCCCCATAAATCACCAACCACTTCAATTCATAAATCACCTATCCTATCACCCATAGCTCAACCAATCACTTCTCCACCTCATCACTCACCAAAATCACCACCTCACCATTCTGCAAAATCACCACCTCACCAATCTGCAAAATCACCACCTCAACCATTCCCCACTAGTGTTGATCCAAATGAGTTTGGAGATTCCACCTGCATATCTAAAGAATCCAAATCATCTTCGGATGAGGAGGATCAACCTGTCCAAATGCCTATGAAGAAAGCTACTTCTGAGGCTGCTCTTTCATAGAGTGTTGCTGAATCTAGTATGAACAGACCAGATGAAAAAGATGAGTTGATTTCTGAGCTCATGTAAAAGATTGAAAAGATGGAAAGAGCACTTAACAGGAGAGCAAGCATCATTAAAGATAGAATTCTTGAACTTGCTAAAAAGGAGAATGAGTTGAAAGAGTTAAAAGAAAATTATGATGCTGAAACGAAAGAGAAAGATAAGGTGATTAATTACTTAACTATTGCTCTTCAACAAGCAAGGGATGAGATAAGTGGTCACTTGAACACTTTCGGCATTCAAAAAATAGCTATGGAAGAACAAGAAAAACTAATTGAAGATCAAGATAAGACTATTATTAACTTGCAAAAGCAAAATTAACTTCTGAACAAGAGAATAGCTGAACTTGAAATGTTTGTTGAAATCAAGAAGAAAGTTGAATCAGAAGTTAAGCAAGTTCATGACCAAGAAACTAAATCTAAAAGCACTTCAGAGGAGAGCAGTGATGACTCTCCTCCTAGTAAAAGAATAAGATTCTCAGAACAAGCTACAGAACCAAGCAAAGTAAAACAAGATAAATCTGCATTGAAACTGGTACTATATTCAAAGGAAACAGGCAACAAGCATGCAGAAGAGGCTGAATTCAAAGATATGATGAGTGACTTAGACAGTTTTACATCTGAAGAATTCATTATTGATGATGAATTTTGGGATTTCATTGTTGACCAGAGAACTAACACTGAACCCATAGTGGTCATTCCTCAATCTCCCGTTCCTTTGGAGAAGGAGTTGAGTATGAAAATGGTTCCCGCTATGTCATTGTCTAAGGAGCAAAAAGATATAATCAAAAAGTACTATGAAAAAGAAAAGGAAAAGGAAGAAAAAGCAGCTGATGATTATGAACCAGTACAAATAGAGGCTGAAAAATTGCTTGAGGAAGTTGAAAAGACTGAATCCTCATCTGGTCCTTCAATACAAACTTACACCCGAAGACCTATGAAAGAAGAAGCACCAGTACAGAAAAACAAACAAGATGATCTAAGAAGTCTTGCTGCAATAGCAGGATTCTTGGAAGAGCATAAGCAAGCTAAGGCTCAATTAAAGAAACAAGCTGTGTTTATTGATCTGGAAGGAGGTGAAATAGACGTAGGATATGATGTTGATGAACTTGTTGATGTTGATAGTCCTGTGGAAAAAGAAAAATCCGTGGATGAAATGGTTGTAAATGCATAAACAGATGACCTCATGATAAAATCCATGTTCTTGATCAACCATGGATATGATGTTGATAAAGTGTTTAGCATGACATATGAAGGAATGAAAGCAGAAGAGGAGAAACTCAACAAATTGCTAGACCCCACTGTTGAAACAAATTATGAGATGTCAATTGCACCTAAAATTCAAAAGCCAAAGCTATCTGTCATGAAAAAGCAAACTTTAACTCTTGAACCTCTACATCCTGATCCCTATAAAATGACTGATAGGGAAATGAAGGATTACCTTGCCAATCAATGCTTCACTAAAAAGAAACTGGGAAACATGAAAACTAACTCACTAAGAGCTGCCACACACAGATTAATAAATGAAAAGAAAGAGAGACTAAAGAAGATAGAAGAAGAAATCCTCAACCAAAAGCCTAGATTAAGAGTCTCTGCACAAGACATGCAACTTAAACATAGAGATCAAGACTATCTGGAACATGTGCTTCATAAATATCCAGAGTGGTTTGCTGAACCCCCCAACTAAAACTTCAGGAAGGGTTAACCACTGCTGAGATGATTAGAGGTGTATCTACTCTAAAAGGAATTTTTTATAGAGTACTATACTCTAGTAAATGCCATTAAGATTCATGACCTGAAAGAACCGGCTAATCTGGAACTGATCAACTATAATGCCATGTTCAAAGGGTATGAATTTCAAGGTATCCTTAAAATGTTCAAGAGAAGCAACAACTTCAATTCATTGAAAGCCATATGCATGAGAAAAGACAAATCATTCAAAAACCCTCTAGAGATGAAATAGACAAAACCAGCAGAAGAAGTAGTGCTTCCAGAACTAAGAGTGAAACCTACAAAATCATTGAAAAGAAAAATGGTGGCTGGCACTCATTCCTCAATACCAATCTCCAATGTTTATTATGATGAGAAGACCTATGAGTTGGTGATTGAGAAGAAGTGGGGAGGTAAAGAATGTGTAGAAATTAGATTATTCAGTGGTTATGAAGTAAGACTATTAGATCAATCTTATAATCACTACATATATACCAGGCACTTCTGAGAGAATATCCAATAAATTTGGTGAAGAAGATCTGCATTTCTTTCTAAAGTGCATCAAAATATTAAAGATGACATATGATCAGATCAGTGCCAAGAAGGAGAAAAGAAAGAAGAAGAAGACACCTCTACAGTTTGGTAACATTGTACAACTAGAATTTGATGTAGATGGTGCTTTACTAATTCACAGGGATGGGTTGTCTACAGTGTCTATTTAGGAACCTATTTCATTCAAGAAATTACCACTAGAAGCCATCCACAATATGAGCAAAATGAAAATCCATAAGCTGAGCAGGGAAAGGATGTTAGAAGCAACAAACTTTGTCAACATGATAAAGGCTATTTTGGATCCAGCTCAAGCAACACCTTTGATGCCACCAGCAGAATCATCACAACCTTAATCACTACCCAAACATTGAAGGAACATAGGCTGTATAATCCTTAGGGGGAGTATTGTTGGACCCTAAAAGGATTATACATGCCAATTCAATGGGTGAGTTGATGATTGTTCTGCTGTGATTCTCACAAGTCCAAGAATTAATGCGGATGAAGTTTCTGCTGATAGAACAAACGAAGTATGGTAACCGCATTTGTATATGCGGAAGTCATAAAACAAATACGGACAATATTTGTACTTCCGCATTATCAAATGCGGATAGCTTAGAAGATATGTGGACAAGTGTTTGTTCATCTGCATTTGTCAAATGCGGATGACCAGAAAAATGCACAGAAGTATTTGTTCATCCACATTAACTAATGCGGATGACTAACACACTAGTGCGGATGATCAAGTAAAGAAATGCTGATCAAGTCAACTCATACACATTTGCCAATGCAGATGAATGAACAGAATTGCGGCTCAGGACTTAGACTAGTTCTAAAATAGATCAGGGGTAGTTTAGTCATTTTGTAAAAAGGCATCTTGTCTACTTATAGAGTAGACAACCTCGTACATGATACGATGGTTCATAGACAATTAGAATATATTTTTTCATTTACTCTCTATGTGTATTATTACTACTTTAGGCTCAAACCCTAGCATTTTACTATAATCAATCACCTTCATTCAATACAAACAAGCATTTATGAGTATTCCTTCTGCATTTGCATGATTCTTGAATGCATGATTCCACCATTTAATCATCAACTGAATCACTATATTCTGTCCTAAGTGAGAATCTCAATCTCACTACCCCAGTCATGGTACTTTTGATGCACCTGGTGGATCAGAGAAGGTTGCTTTGCACCAAGACTACCTGCAAGAGGAAGAGGAAGAGTCTGATGATGAGCCTCTGGTCAGGCAAGTCGGTAGTCGGGTTGTGGCTACCAAGAAAAGGAAAGAGGCGGTTGGTGGATGCCAAACTGGGTTAGAGGGTGGTGCTATTGATTTCACTGATCCAACATACACACCCGACCAACCGATCAGCTCAGGGGGAACCCCTATTTCCAAAGGTTCAAGGAAGAAGAGGATGGCCCAATGCCACGGCAAAAAGAGTAAGAGACAAAGGATCACCCTAATCACTTCTTCCACCACCACAGCCACCACCACCATAACACCCACTCCCACCTCTACAGCCACTGATACTCCCTCCACCACTCATACACCTACCTCTACTTCACCCACAATACCCAACACAACTCCACCACAATACACTCCCATTCCTCCTCCCATCTTCACCACATCCACCACTACAACCACCACTCACCAAGTCGGTACATCCACCCAATCCCTAATTACACATGGCTCAACTCTGCCCACTATCGGGTTAAAGGTACAGTTAGCTAGCTTAAACAGATTGGTACTGAAGCTGCTCGTAACTAATGACTTGAGAGCTAATCAGTTATACCAGCTGATGGCGATCAATGCCGCTCAAGCAAAGCAAATAGCTCAGCTTAGTTAGAAGAATGCAGGTTACGAGAATGCCTTAGGCCGAGCTCACCATGCACTAAAGAGTCAAAATGAGTTGGTGATGGCTTTGGTAAAAAGGATTGAAGGATTGGAGAAAAAGAACAAAAAGACAATGCTAAGGCTGAAGGGATCTAAGAGTGAGCCTCTAAAGATTAAAGATTGTGATGATGAGGATGATGATGAGCTTACTGAAGATGAATCTGAAGAAGAAGATGATGATGATGAGGAAGCAGGACCGAGAGGAAAGGGTAAAGAAGATGATAAGGATGATGATGATGAGCAAGAAGGTGATGCAGCTGCATCATCCTCGACTCAAGCAGGTCGGGATAGGCACTCCAAAAGAGTTGCGTCCTCTGCAGCTCCAGCTGAGGAGACTCATAATCAGGAAAAGACAAAGCTCCACAAGCTAATGATTATTATGTTCTTCCCTTTTAGCAAGTCAAGACTCAAATAACTATGATTCTTGACTTACAAGGGATTGTCAAAAGGTCAGTGAGCTACACTCCTAAAGAAGGAGAAATCATGCATGATCTGACAGACGAGCAACTCACTGAGATGTTCAGACTAAATCCAGATGAGCTAGTTAAAGATGCTCCTGAAGTCGATGTTCTAAGTGATGAGGAGCTACCGGATGTGGTTAAAATAGAGATTAAAGATGTGACAGCTGACCACTATCCTAAGTACACTACCTTGAGGGCAACGTTATCCCTAACTTGGGTGAAACTTTTGGCAGTGATACTTTTGATAAGCTAAAAGAGATGGAGAAAGAAAAAGAGAAAGATAAAAGTCAAGCCCAAGATTCTAATGCAAATGTTGATCTTAAGAAAGCTGAATGGGCAACTTGTTTTGCAGAAATTAAGCCCAGCGCGCACCTCCAAAGCAAAATGCCTACACCAAAATGTACAGAGTCAAGAAACATCAGAAAGTGTTAGGCAAAATCGTCGCGTGGGCATATTTTGAAGACTTGAATGTCTATGGTGTAAAGAGAGAGAAGGGTGTAGAAGATTATATGTCAAGGCTGATGTAACTCAAACACCCAAAGTCCCTTCTACATGCATGCACAAGCTTACTGAAGTAGAATGCTTCGAAAGTTTCACACCATCATCAGAAATATTCTAAGTGTGAAATCTTCCGAAGCCAAGACCAATATCTTTTGAAGCCAAAGATGAAGTCTTTTGAAGCTTTAGAGACAAAGTCTTCCGAAGCCAACACTTGAAGACAGATTTCTTCCAAAGACTTTTAACAACATCCTTTATTTGATGTACATTTCCTTAAAGTTGGACCCCTTTCCGCTACAACTCTGAAAAGTCACCAACTTACATGAGTTGGTGAAAAGGTACATGCTTTTTGTAACTTTACATTGAGGTCTTGAGTTTGTAATGTTCTACTTTATGTACTTTATTCTTTTTGTATTATATTAGGATGTGAGCTATGGCATGTCATAGTGACAAAGTCGAAAGGCAATCTGCCTTTTGACTCTATGATTGATTTTGTTATGTGTCTAGTCAATTGTATCCAACTGGCTTTCATAGTATGGCCGGCTGTAGGATATCGTATAAGTATCTATTGTTCTTGTAACCTTTAGAATATTCTTTGTAACACTTGTAATAGAACTTGATAAAGCAATATAGTGCACTCTTGAAAACCATCTTCTTGTGTATCTTGTTCTCTTGTTCTTGTTAGATTCTTTATGCCCAAGACACATAGAATATTGATGTGGTTAGTACGTTATGATCCAAGTCGGGTCATACCCAATAACAAGCTTAGCAAACACCAATTGATATTTAATTAATGATATGATCATGCAATTAAATAATTACACCAACTTAGAAAATTGGTTTTCTAAATAAGTTGCATTTGAGATGGACAAGTTATAATGACATTTTATTCATGGTTATTATTTGTAATGTTATTTAAATTAGTTAAATGACATCAAGTAATAAAACGGTGTATGAGTTATATAATTAAAGGGTTAATTATATAACTTATTTTAGTGACTAGTTAATTAAATGAAAATGTAATTTTAGGGGGAACCCTATTTGACAACAAGTTTCGGCCGCCCCTTAACGGGGTTTGTGCCTTTTGTTTCTTGGTATTAGTTTTTACAGTAACTAGCTACACACTCCATCTCTCTCTCTCATGCATGCAAAAGACCAGGAAAAACATACTCTCTAATTTCTTGAAGAAGTTCAAGGTTGAAAATCAGATTTTAAGCCCTTCTTGGTTTGACTTTGGTGTTGAAATCCTAACAAAAGGGTCTTTGTTTGATGCTTTTGGGTATGCAAGCTTGAGGAATTTTTCTTTGGTTTTTTGGTCCTTCAAGAACTTCATCCTCTTCTCCGAATATCACATTTTCGGCAGCCTTTGGAAGGTAGTTCCATGGTTTCATTTTGGTTGTTATATTTCACTTGAATGCTAGTTCTTTCACATATAAATGATCCTTGTGTTCTTGGGTTTGTTGTTGACAAATAATATGCTTAAATTTCAGATTATAAAACATATTATTTAGCTTTGTTTCCGCTGCGTTTTCTTGTTTAAATGGTTAAACAACTTTGTTAATGGTCCAACAAAGCCAACAGTTCTATCTCATATTTACTTGTGTTTTTAGTGTCATCTTTTGTGGTTAATCCAGTTTCATTATTTGATTAAGTTATGTTATTCTCCTCATTGTGTTGTGTTGTAAATGTCTAACCCTTCACCGGTCCTGCATTTGGTATCATAGCTTTCCAGGCTCTTGATATAAGATCTCACCATCTTAAGATCCCTCAGACATACAAATACTTAACTTTTAAATGGTAGCCATTTCCAAGTCTGATACAGAAACTGGAACCATGTCCAAGTCCCCACTGATCACTCTTGAAGACTTTGATACCTAGTGCCTAAGAATGAAAGGTTTCATCAGGTCTCTAGACTTAAGAATGTGGGAGTCTGTTGAGAATGGACCTTACATACCATACACCCCTTCTGCTACTGGTGGTGGTATGATACCCAAGGCTGTAGCTGACTACTCAGCTGAAGACATAAAGAGAGTAGAGATCGACAGGAAAGCCATGACAACCCTTCAGACTGCTCTTCCTAATTCTGTATACAGAGGTTTCAAGAAATGCAAAATAGCTAAGCAACTGTGGGATGCATTGAAACTGATGTATGAGGGTTCCTTAGAAGCTATGGAGTACAAGAAGGATCTCCTAAAGTAGTAGTTTGAAAACTTCACCTTCAAAATAGGTGAGACCATGAATCAACAATACTTTAGGTATGTTGAGATTGTGGATGCCCTAGTGGATGGAGGAGTTGCTCTTTAGAACAGAGACATTGTAAGGAAGTTTATGTCCTCACTTCCTAGGCAATGGGCACACTACTGTCTGGTGATCAAGAGAACTGAGAATCTAAAAACTCTTACTCTGACAGAGTTATATGGGATTCTTAGTGGCTACCAGATGGAGTTGAACATGCAAGGTTCATCTAGAAACTCCAACAATCAAATGGGCTCAGCCCTTCATGTGGCTGAAAGGGACAGCATAGAACCCTAACATCATCTGATATGCTACCCTGACAACTCACAAAAGGGTCCTTTCATTACCTTCTCAGAGACACCAAGGGAGAGTTACACTCAAGGATGCCCATTCCAAGAGACAAGCTCTTCTAAAGCCTTTGTGTCTTCTGATGATTGTTGTGGCAACTTTCTTTTACCCTTGAAGACTCAGACTATATCCATCCAGATGATCTGGAGTACATGGAGATAGTCCAGCAGATGGCTTTTCTCACTCACAGAGCCAAGAAGTTCTACAAGCGGACTGGCAGAAAGTTCCCCAGCAATGCAGCCAGTGGAAAGTTTGGACTAGACAAAATCAAGGTCAAGTGTTACAACTGTAACTTGATGGGCCACTTTGCTAGGGAGTGCAAGGCACCAAAAACAAATGGTGGCCAAGCACAGTCTAGACCAAACTACACTGACAAAGCTCCCCAGAATGACAAGCCAAAACAACATGTTGTAGTAGCTATTGAAGAAGGAGGCTTTGACTAGAGCTTTTAGCTGGAAGATGCTTCTCCAAACCAAGCATTGATGGCAGATCATGATGAAGCCAAGGTATTGGAAGATCTCTGTACCCCTGAATGTATTGCTAAAGTTAACAGGTAGATGTCCTACAACTTGGAAGTGAGATATGATCTTGAGTCCTTAAATATCCTAAAGGCTGATTTTAGAAAAACTGAAAATGATTATAAACTAAAGATAGAGGACTTAGCAAAAACCATTTCAGTTTTGAAACGTGAGCATACAAACTACAGGAATCAGATCAAGGATCTAATTGCTAAGTTGATTGAATGTCAGGCTAAGCTTGTGATCAGCAAAGCAATAGTAGAGAAATATGTACTTGAAGAAGAGACATTCAAGAACATGATATCCTCATCCCTACATATCAAGGTGTGCTATTAAAATAAGCAGGGACTGGGATTCAATGAGATAGCTTCTCCACACACAACTTTGCCTATTTGACCTTCAAGGTGTGGAACTTGTCAAGATGAGCTTCCTCTCATAGATCCTTTAAGTGAAGAGGATGAAGAAGAGATAGTGAAGAAATCCTCTGAGAAGAGTGAAGAGGAGGATTCTAAGAAGGGTCACTATCCTTCTGAGGAGAAGAAGAAGACTATAAAGACAAAGTCTATAAGAAAGAACTTGATTAGAAAGACCAAAAGAAAGGCTAGGAAGGCTCAAGAGATCAAGGCTACCTTTGACTCCAAGCAGAAACAAGTTTTTATCTCTGCAGGGTTTGAAGTAGTAAAGACTGAAGACATCAACCTTAACTCTTTCTCACAGAGTTCTGGTTCTTGTTCTAATCATCTCAGCATCAAGAAGAAGATTGATCTGATGTGTACCACTGCTACACAGCCTGGACCATCTAACTCCAAGAATAGTTCTCCGCCAAAAAGAATTGTCTCCGCATCTGCAAAGATGAAGGTGGAAAAGGGATGTGATGAAAGTCATTCTTGTTCTCAGAAGAAGACTCTTGGTGTAACACCCTCACATTGTTAACAATAATATAATAAGGAGGGTGCTACTAGTTGGGTTGTTATAACAACTCAGAGATTACAAACGCAGCAGAATTTTTTTATATATATTAAAACTGTTTACATCATTAACAAAATTTACAACCACTTCAACCATCATTTCAAAACTTTACTAACTTTAAATACATCATTCCCCAAAACCCAACATTCGTTGCCAGTATCATACACTATAACCGGAAGCTAACTTTGTGGGGGACCATCACGAGCACCTCTATTATTACCTGGCATGCATTAGAAAACAAACACAAAATCAGATATACTGGTGAGTTCTAACATACATCACATTTTAATAACAATAAC
>BJCO01528229.1:5872-22792 GCA_018326465.1 Flaveria floridana
TGTACTTCAACTGATGTCTTCAGACTTTGTACATCAGCTGATGTCTTCAGTTGTTGTACTTCAGCTGATGTCTTCAGACTTTGTACATCAGCTGATATCTTAAGTCTTTGTACATCAGCTAATGAAGTCTTCAGTTGTTGTCATCATCAGCTGATAAAGTCTTCAGCAGTTATTGTGATGTCTGTGGGACTTAAAGCTTTTTCTGATCTAGCTCATTGGTTCTTTTGGTCCAAGAGACTCATTTAACTGATTTACTCACACATTGATTTCCATTTCATAGTCTGACATTTAAAACTAACTTACTAATATTCAAACAAATTAAAACACCTAGAATTAAGAAATGAAACAAAAACTTATTTTTGTATTTTGTGTGAGGTTGAAATCCTAGGTAGCATTACGGTACTTTGATCATAACTGGAGCGATTCATTATGGAATCATACAGGTTTGTCAAATTATTTAGGACAATTAATCAAAGCCTTTTGATTTGGATTCTGGTTTTCATCTAGAGTCATAAGCAAGTTTAGGAAATCGTACTAGTTCTGTAAGATCCCATATTGATTTGGACTTTCAAGAATTGCTGCTCACGATGATTGTCAGTATACATGTCCCTTAAATCCATACACAGATTTTTGACACACTTTGTAATTATTTAGGGTTTAATTATTTCAACAAGCATTTGTGGATCCCATACTTATTTGGTAATCACCATTCCTCAGGAGATTTTTGAGCGGTCTACAGGTATTGTGACAAGAGGAAAATATTCTGAGAGCTTTCAAAGAGATGCAAAGCCTCAGGACATTGCCATCGCACAGCAGAGAGGCGCAAACAATAATGAATTCTAGAATATTTAGGTTATGCTATCCTCAGGTCAGTGCCACCGCACAGCAGAGAGGCACACAACCTCAATTATTTTCTTTTTGCACAGATCGCACTAACAACATATGTTATCAGCTAGATTGCTTTTTGCATTTTTCTATGTGCTTTGCTCATTTTATGGTCAACCGCACACTTTTGTGGCGTTAATTTTGCTCGTCACCCCTTATTGGAACTTGGTTGATTGTGTTAACCAGGGATAAGATGATAACCCACAGCTTGTTGAACAACTTAGTTTAAAATTGAAATCACCAACGAGATCTACTAATCGATTGTGTTGAATCTACCGACATATCATCTAATGATCTAGCAACCTCTAGGTCTACTTTCTCCGTGTTCCCTTAGTAGAAACTAGTTTTACTATCATTTTTCCTTTTATGTTGCTTAGAAATCGCCGACTTATACTTTGAAGTTTACCTCAATCATCATTTAACTTATTTTAAAGTCCCAAACTCTTTGTTCCTGTGTACTATCATTTTCCATAGTCATTGAATCAGTATCACAGATACGATCTCATTTCTAGAATCTCCTCCTCCCGTTTTTTTTAAGTAACTAAATACTAAAAAACTAAACTAATCTCCCCCTAAAATTCTAAAACCGAAAATCTTTTTGTGTTTTTGGATTTTTAAGACAGGAATATTAAAATAATAAAAGAAAATAAAAGAAAACTAAACGGGTGTCGGACTAAGCAATTTCATCTTCTGGAATTACGTCACTTTTCTTTTTGACACCGTTGACCTCTAACAGATATAGAAAACGTGGTTTATCAAAAGCCTTTGTATAGAGGTCAGTGCGTTGAAAATCCGTATTTAGTTTAACCACATCGATTAGATTCTTTTCAAAACAATCACGTATAATGTGATATTTTATGCCGATGTGTTTGGTCTTAGGATGTTGGACCGGATTTTTAGTTACTACAATTGGAGCAGAGTTATCAACAAAAATAGGAGTAGAAGAGAATTGCAAATCGTAGTCTCGCATTTGCTGTTGTATCTATATGATTTGGGAACAGCAGCTGGCGGCAACAACGTATTCGGCTTCGCAGGTTGACAAAGCAACCGAGGGCTGCTTCTTACACTGCCAGGTCACTTATCTCCTCACAAAGAATTGACATCCTGCTGATATAGACTTGTAGTTCTTCTTGCAGCCACCATAATCCGAGTCACTATACGCTGTAAGCTCAAAATCATCATCTTGAGGATACCACAACCCAAGTGTTGGTGTACCCTTCAGATAACAGAAAAACCTTTTGACTCCTATCAGATGGTTAACCTTTGGCTTTGCCTGATATCTTGAGCATAGACATGTTGCATACATGATATCAGGTCGTGATGCAGTGAGGTACATGAGAGATCCAATCATTCCTCGGTACATGGTGGCATCGACCAGATCACCATTCTCGTTGGGTGCTACATCATGGTTTGTAGCAAGTGGAGTCCCAGCTGCGGAAGCATTCTCCATGTCAAACCGACTGAGAATATCTCCTACATACTTGGTCTGATGTAGAAATATTCCCATTTGGTGTCTGATCCACCTATAACCTGAGAAAGAACTTCATCTCTCCCATGGCACTCATCTCAAATTCAGCTTTCATTACCACTTCAAACTCTTTACATAAATCTTCGTTCTTGGAACCGAAGATTATGTCATCAACATAAATCTGAACAAGCAGTAGATCACCAACTTTTCTTTGATAAACAGTGTACAGTCAATTACACCTCTGTGAAATCCATGTTTCACGAGGTGAGTGAAGAGTTTTTCATACCATGCTCTCGGGGCTTGGTGAAGCCCGTAGAGAGCCTTATCGAGTTTGTAAACTCTGTCCCGATGATATGGATCTTCAAATCCTTCGGGTTGACTGACATACACTGTTTCCCGGATTTCACCATGAAGAAATGCACTCTTTACATCCAGTTGATAGACTTTAATCTTCATGTAAGAGGCATAGGCTAGGAAGATGCAGATGGCTTCCATTCTCGCTACATGCAAATACTTCATCGTAATCTATTCCCTCGACTTGTCGAAATCCTTGAACTACAAGACGAGCCTTGTTCCGGATGATGACTCCTTGGTATTCATTCTTGCATTTCAAGACCCATTTAGTTCTAATAACTTTAGCTCCTTTAGGTCTATCCATGATAGTCCATACTCCCAACTTCTTGAACTACAGAAGTTCTTCTTGCATGGCACTCACCCATGCCTCATCATTCGGGGCTTCACTGACGTATTTTGGCTCAAACGGAGACACAAAAAAACGATATGCACCATCGTGAAAGTATCCTTTTTCCATGAAAGAGGCATAATCAGCTGATTATAGCTGATTTCTTGTCTGAACTCCAGATCTGACATCCCCAATGACATTGTCTAGAGGATGATAGACATTTAAGCGTGATCCAGGAGTGGGGGGAACAACTACCTCAGAACCAGGATTATGGACATTTGGTTCTGCCTCTGGGGCAGTAGAAGTGTGAGGTTCCGAAGACGCAGAGGCGTCAATGTCAAATGGTTGTGGACTTGCAGGAAGTGGAACCTGTTCCTCATCATTGTTCTGGTCATTCTCCACAGCTTCAACGTCAGTAAGGAGTCACTTACTTCAAGTGCTCCCCCTGACTCGTTAGACAATTCACCTTGTGAACCAGATGCTGTGACGTCTTATGATGGAGTATTTAAGACCTCAAACATCATTTTGGTTGCCAAGTCATCGTCAGAGCTGGAGAGAGGAATGTTGAAGGACTTGAAGAAACCCTCATAATCGAAAAAGATGGCGGGTCCTTTCCCACAAGAGGAGTGGTGGATCTCTGAACGTCAACATTACACCACACTTCTACTTGACCCGTGGAGTTGTTGTAGACTCTCTTATTGGCTATGTTGTAGCCTAGAAAGATTCCCACATCGGCCTTCTCACTGAACTTTCCTTCCTGATTTTTCTTCAGTAGTGTGCAAGGTGCGCCAAACAGTTCGAGATACTCTAGATTTGGTTTACGTCGTTGAAGTAACTCATAACATGTCTTGCCATGACATTTAACTACCAAAACTCGATTTAATGTGTAACACACATTGGCAACTACCTCATTCCAGAATTGGATAGGCAGCTTCGAGTCTGCTAGCATTATCCGTGCTTTCTCTATCAAGCTGTGACTCTTTCTCTCAGCAACACCATTCATCTGAGGAGTGTAGGCAGACGTGAACTGGTGCACAATTCCCTTTTCTTTATAGAAAGCCTCCATCCATTGATTCTTGAACTCGGTTCCATTGTCTCAACGGACTTGTCTGACTTTCAGCTTATAGAGAGACTCCAGTGTGGTACTAACTCTTTGAATGATTCAAACATTTCTGATTTTGATTTCAGAAACATCACCCAAGAGAATCTTGAGTAGTCATCTGTAACTACATAGCAGTACAAGTTGCTTGCGATGCTTCGTGTACTGACTGGACCAAACAGATCCATGTGAAGAAGTTCAAGAGGAAGCTCGATGGAGTGAACTTTCTTTTCCTTATGAGACTTCTTCGTCTGTTTGCCTTTCTTGCACGCCACACAGAAATCTGGAAGTTGGAAGTTTTTGACGTTAACTCCTCTCACTAGATCCTTCTGGATCAAGTGATTCATCTTCCGTGGATTAATGTGTCCCATTCTCCGATGCCAGGAGATGGAGTCCTTCTCAGTTGCCTTTGACAAGAAGCACTGAACTTGTTGATCCGTTGTGGAGGCCTTTGATAGATCCAAGACATAAAGATCATTATATCTTGAGGCAGACATTAAGCTTGGTCCTCCGGAGATGACATAGTCCTTTTTCAGGACATAGCACTTCTTGTTATCAAACACTACTTTAAATCCTTTATCACAAATTTGGGATACAGAAAGTAAGTTATTTTGAAGTTGTTGAACGTAGTTTACCTTGTCAAACTTTACTTTCTGATTTCCCACTTCCCCTTGAGCTGTGATATACCCTCCTTTGTTTCCAGCAAATGAAACATGGCCTCCTTTTATTTGTTTGACGTTTGATAGGAGTGCCCTGTTCCCTGTCATGTGCCTGGATGCTCCGCTATCGACAATCCACATGTTGGTTTCAGCACTATAGCGAACACCCTGCACATTCAATTGAAAACATTAGTTCAGGTTAGGGACCCAATCCTTTACTGGCTTGGGTGACCCAGAGGCATCACACATCATAAATTCTACCCATTGGCCTTTTGAGGGTGAGTTACCATCTATGGTCTTCTTGTTCTCATTATCAGATTCATGGACAGATTTCTCTTTCCATAAGCCAGTCTTATGTAAGGCCTGTTTGTGATAAACAGACGACAGGTTTATTAGGTTGAACTTTAGGTTCACTGATTCTTTTTGGTGGAGTCATGGATCTTCTTTTGAAAGAGCTCACTTTTGTGTCATAAAGTTCTACCTTCTTCTTTGGTGTCTGATGATAATAAGGACAATAAGACGCAATATGTCCATACTTTCCACAGTTGTGGCATGATCTGCTTTCAACTTGACGATTTAAATGTTTCTGTGGAGAGGTATAAGACACCCGTGTGGCATTGTTTTGTTTTGGTTTTGAAATTTCTTTCTTAGATGTTTTATCTAATTTAACAAAATTAATTGTTTGAACATTTGGAACATCTTTTACCTTTTGTTTCATTGGACTTAGACATGACGCATGAGGGTGGTTAGTTTGTATGGTCTTTTTGGGTTCAGAATTAGGCTTGGTTGACCCAGACTTAACTTTAACCTTTTTAAAATGTTTGTCCAGATTGTCACATGGCATTTTACCTTGTGATTTTGAAGTGGCCTCCTTTAGTTTAGTGTCAGATTCAATAGGTTTACTTACGGAATCTGGGTCACTTACTAGAGTGGACACCATATGATCCTTGATTGGGTTATTATTTATTGGTTTACTTTTTGCATTCATCAAGGTCTCAGGTGGTGGTGGAACCGCTTTATATCCCAAACCCTCCCCATTGTTACGTTCTCTCACTAAGTGTTGGACACTGTGAGAGGAACTTGTCCAACTGTGCAGTTTTTGTTTTACTGAATTTACTTCTACTTCTAAAACTACCTTCTGTTTCTTAGTGTCTTCTAGGGAGTTTAGATAGTACCGAATGTCATTAGCTGGGTTAAAGGCTACTACTTCTGTTTCCCTAAGCTATTTGTTCAAAAGGTTTATCTTTTCTTTGTAACTATTCTCATTTTGTTTTAAAACTCTATTGGATTCTATGCATAGTTGTAAGTCCTTTACTAAGCTATCATTGTGTTCTAATAACCTAGTAAATTTTAGATCAATGCTTTCCCTAAATTTATTACAATCAGAACAAGCATGATTATTGAAAAGTTGGTCAGTAGTACTTACCTGAGACGGTTTTGAGGAATCAACCATCAAAGCGGCGTCTGGTGTCTCTGGTTCTGGTGATTCTGACGTTGTTGTAGTTTCCCTTCTTCAGGCATGTAATCGACCACAGGTGCAGTCTCTTCAGTATTAGACATCGCTAGTTCCACTGCAATATCTCCTTCACTAGCTGAGTCATCATCTAAGTCTTCAACGCTAGCAATGTTGGATTCACCCGGAGATACAAACCGAAGCTCCAATCCTGTCCTTCGTCATCATGAGCGGTCAAGGCTTTAGGATCCTTGCTTGACGTAGTAGGACTAACTGTGGGTTTATCCTGACGATTGAAGGATGAGAAAGGATTCCCATTTCCTGTCTTTTTCGGCTTCACACACTCACGCTTGAAATGCCCTTTTTCCCCACAATTGAAGCATGTAACCTTATACTTGTCAAAACTAAAGGTAGTGTCCTTAGTTGCAACCAAGTTTTGTCGGGTCTTCATGACAAACTTCTTATCTCTCCGGACAGCACTTGCTAAGGCCCACATTATATCCATCCTTTCCAGCTCTGTCTCATCTACCTACTCGTAGTCCTCATCTGCCAAATGGCAGTTCCCTATTTTCCCAGCAACTAGCCTGTCATAGGAATGGACAACAGCTGCTAAGAGATCCATGTGTTCCTTTGCGACCTTTACTGTCACATTTCCGAGGTTCTCGGTCTTCAGTTTTGTAGCATTGGCTTCAGATGCTATGTATTGGGTACCAGACGACCCTGACGTGTCAGATCCTGAAGAAATTGCTTGAGATGGACCAGCTGAACTCGACATAAAAGCCGTTTGTAGTAGAGCTCCAGACGTTTTGGCTTGTGGAATTGAGTTGTATAGGGTTGGATTCTGATAATAAGTAGACTTTTGAGCCCTGTACTTCATCCTCAATTCTTCCTCCCTCAGTTTTAGAATGAAGTCATTGATATCAAACTTCACGAGCATATCATTCTGTCTGAGGTTGGAGATAAAAGAAACCCACTTTTCGGGCAGTCCATCTGCAAAGTTTGAGACTTTGTCTTCCATAGAAGTGGTGACTTCATTAGTGTGCAGCTCACTCATTAAGTGATAGAACCGATCAATGACATCGTCCAAGCTCTCCTTTCCCATTGACGAGAAGTTGTCAAACTCCTTCTTCAATGCTTTAGCCTTTAGATCTTTTAACGATGCGTTATCGTTATACCTCTTTTCCAGTGCATCCCACAGCTTCTTTGCTTGGTGAAAAATGGTGAAAAATTGGTGAAAAATGTCCTTCGGAATTGACTGAGTAAGCAGAGCATAAACTTTCTTCTCAGCATTGTACTTGAGCTTTTGTCCATCATTCATGCCACCTAGTGTAAGTTTGACTCCATCTGCACCTACCGGCATGCTATACCCTGTCTCTATTGACTCCCACAGATTGGGATCTACTCCATTCAAATAAATCTCAAATCTTTGCTTCCACTGTGGGTAATAATCTAATGTGATTAGCTTAGGAGGCTTGTTATGATTCCCCACTTCATTATCCAGAAGCAACAGATTCTGGATCCTCGAATCTTTACCTGCTGTAAATGCTGAATACTGGTCCTCCATTACTATTAACTTTAGAAAACAAAACTCTCTGCTGTGCGAATGAAGGTATGCGATAGGGCTATTCGGGCGATTGAACAATGCGAATGGCTCAACCGTGTGAATGAACTAATGCGGATGTGTCAATCGGGCGAATGAACAGGTGCGGATGAACAATGCGACTAGACAGTTCAATCGTACGAGTGAAGGTACGAATGAGTCCAATCGTGAGTATGAGGGATGCGCATGAACTCAGTCATGCGATTGAGTCAATCGGGCGACTGAGGCTGCTGTATTTTGAAAATTCGAAGGTTTAAGGTACTTTGGACCCAAAAACACGAATTTTCACTAACCCTAATTGCCGTATGCTGCGAAAAATTTAATTTACGAACTGGAGACGTCTAAAACACCATTTGACACAAAAGATTGCGTTTTTAGTGGAAAAACACAATTTTTATATCAAAAACGATTGAATCACACGTATATCAAGAGCCAAGGCTCTGATACCACTTGTTAGGATCAAGTATCGAACAAAATACTAACTGATAAACGTGTATACCAAATCAAATAGTGTGGAATCCTATTTGATTGGCTATCCAATCAGTGAGAACGCACGTAGAATCAATTGTAGATTGACACTAAATGTTAAGAACGAATGGTAATCGATCTACTGCGATCTATGAACTTGGAACAGGTTCTTAGAGGTCTCTGGACGGCTAGGGTACGTATCTATTCGAAGTGCTCAGTTTTTCCACGATTTAAGTGGTATTTATAGGTTAGTGTTTCTCATTTGTGCGACTGAACCACAAGTATGGTTCAGTCGTGCGATTGAGCCATGCGGTTGATCCATTCGCACGACTGAGTGTTCAGTCGTGTGAATGAGTCAATCTCATGTCACAATCATGCGACTGATCCAATCTCCTGGTTCAGCCATGCGACTGAGTCATTCTCATGAAGTTGTTCATGCGTATGGTCCATTAGCATGGGCCATTCGCATGAGAACTTCACATTACTAAGTTTGAATATATTTCTTAAACATTACATTACCAAGACTAATTCAAACAACCACAAACCTATATAATCAATTCAATACGTGTTAAACAACTCATTAATGAAATATTAAACATTATAAATACAACCAACCATTTGTATTTCATTAAGTATCCAACTATTACATATGTGTAAGATAATAAAGATATATTACATTAAGCTCAGAAACTAAGTACACATGTATGTACAAATATTATAGAAATCCTAGAAAATTATCTATAAATAATTATTAGTTAAAATTTTTATATGTTAATTTGGATTTTAAGATGCTACTGTTGTTAAAATGTTGTAATGTATGGATATCTGTAGCTATTTTTTTGAAATTATTATGATTTAAGAAATAAGTGCTGAAAATTTTAAAGAAAGAAGATTTATTTCTAACATATAATTATTTTATTGGGTTTTGCTGGAATTAAGGTGAGATTCATAGCCTCATTTTTATATTTATGAGTTTTTGGGGAAAAACATAATTTTGTGATTGATGCTAATATAAATAAGATATTTTAATATATGATGTCATTGTGTCACAAGCTGCAACCATTAATTCGGATGAGGAACAGTCTGATATTATAGGTAGCGCTACTTAGGAAAGTATTTCATGCAACAACAGGAAGAGTGTTGTGATACTATATTATATGATCTTGTGATTTGTATTTGTGATAGTTATAAATCACATGGCATACGAGTAGGTTTGGTCGTAATCTTATTTATGTTGCATCAAAATATTTTGTTAAGACCTTAAACCTATGTTCTCACCATCATTATTGAAGGATCAATATGGTTCTCTCAACACTTAGTGTTTCTCACAAACTTGTTTAAATCTCACTCGCTTGATGAATGCAAAATCAAGAACTTAGTTGATAATAATATAATAAGTAAAGACACAAGAGTTTCAAGATACTTGTATATATTATCTCTCAACTAAGTATTACAAGACTCATGCAGAAGCATGGATACAAAGTTACAATGAGCGACTATATATACTACTATCTACAGCTTGTTATACGTAGATAACATGTTGGGACTTACTTCTAAACAAATACTACATTGCTAGATGTAGAGTATCTTAGGTAAAATTATCTAAGATAAAGTAGTCATGACAGCTCCATGACTTACCTTTTGGTCACAAATTAAAGGTGGCAGCTATAGTAACTAAGAAATGGTGAACAGTGTACAAAAGTAAGGTCAACCACATGAACGTGGAAGGTATCTTGCAGAGGATCAGAGTAGGCAGCAAGTGTAAGTCGGACCATGCTTTGTCCATTGGTTCATACTGTGTTTCTTCCGAAGGTAAAATGGCTTCGGAATAATAAGTTCTTCCGAACCATTTTATAGTTTGGAAGACACGGCTTCTTCCGAGGCTTTGTCTTCGGATTTGTCTTTATTCTTCTAAGTGCTTTACTTCGGAAGGAGATATTCTAAGTCTCGGAAGAATGGGTTCATCCTTCGAAAGCTCTTCGAAAGTTCACCATATAAGCTTCGGAAGTTGCAGCATTTTCCTTCGGAAGTTGCAGCATTTTCCTTCGGAAGTTGCAGCATTGCCTTCGGAAGACTTCTTTTAGTTTGTACTGGTTTCTTCTAAGTGTTGTTTTGGTTGCATCAGCCTTAATAGTTCCAACAAACTCCCCCTAGGCTGATGCTACCAAAACTACACTTCCTTCTTCAACTTTTAACTCCTCTTCAGCTCTTGCCTTTTGTTCAATTTGGCAAGATGAAGGCTATTAATGAATCTTCTTATGTGAGCAGCTATCATGGAGTTAGAGGGATTGGTGAAAGGTCTCTCTGCTAACTCAGCAATATCAAATCTGCTTAAGTGTAGTAGAGATGAGGCATTGACCCTGTTTACCTCTCCATTCTCCCTTTCCACAAAAAAGTTGTGAGAAGGTTCATCAAAGCTCCACTAGACTATTGTGTTCCTAGGAATGAGGGACAACTTTGGCAGTCTGTCCCTATTTCTAGTGTCTAGTAGGCTCACCAATTTCCTTCTTAGCCTTTTCTCTTCTTCATTTAATGAATCAGAGCTTAAGGCAAGAAGATTGAGTGATTGGTGTAAGGTTTCTCGGGGTAGGTCTAGGAAGGCATTTCTTGTGAGAGTGTTTGAGGATTCATCAATGTATTACAATGTGATGAACCCTCCCTCATAAGAAATGCTTCTCACTTTTGAGCAGTTGTTGAGCCTTCTTTTGATATCCCCAATTTTCTAATAAGGTTGGAGTTTTGGATGGTTCAGAGGATGATGTTGGTATTGTTTGGGTTTTGGGCTGTAAGATATGTAGTGAGGGTGGTTGTTAAGAGTCAGGGGAAGGTTGTGGTGGTTATAAGGATGGTATGGATTCAGGGGTGTATGGTTCAGTGATGGGTTTAGTTTTGATGGGGAAGGAGAAGGGTATAGGCTCAGTGGTGGTTTAAGTAATTATGGGTAGTGGTTTGGGTCTTGGTTTGGGTTTCATCCTCTATATCTCCTGAGCTACCTCCTTCCTTCTTCCTAAGCGAATGTTAGATTTGATATCACTGACATATCGCTGTAGGATCTTCTCTGACATAGGCCTAACTTGCCTGCCAGTGAAGCCATGTTCCCTAAGATAAGCCTTCATCCAGGCTTTATCTCCTACCTTCTTGGCAGCTGCAAGCTTTGCCACTTCCTCTTTCTTCATTCTCTCCTTCACTTTCTCCCTAGCAGCTCTCTTTCTCTCCTTACTGATTTGTTCCTGCTCTTTGTTGACAAGGAGTAGGATCATCTTATTCTCATGAGGACTCAGTTCCTCCTGAGAGTAACCTCTTGAGCACAGGAAGGCTATCCTCTCCTTCCTCTTCTTCAGCTCAGCTTCTTCCTTTATTCTTCTTGCTCTCTCCTCTTTGGCCTTCCTTGGTGCTTCCTTCTTTTCTTTTTGCAGCAAGGTTGCCACTTCCAGTTTGATAAGCTCATCAAGTGGGAGTTGTAGCATTTCTTCATTTGCTACTCCTAAGTTGATGAGTCTATCAATTGCCTCCACCCTCTTCTTTTCATTGATAGACTCCTGAGATGTTGCTGTAGCTTTGCTACTTACAGCCAACAACTTTTCAGTGGGGAGTCCACCCTTTCTTCTCAACTTGTTTAGCCTCTTATCCTCAAGCAGCTCCTCACCAGTCATCTTCCTTTTACCTTTGTAATCATGAGGAGATGCTTCCTTAGGTGATTCTGGTCTTGAAGGTTAAGGTTGAGAGGACTGAGGATGATGTTGAGAAGTTTGTAGTTGCTATTGAGGAATTTATAGAAGAATGGGAGTTGTAAGAAAGTCCTCACTATTCACCTTAGAGGCTAGATCAAGAATGGCCTCTCTGAGAATCAATTCATCAGACAAGGATGATAGTTCAAGAATTACTTCCGCAGCTAAAATTTCTACTTCGAAGGAAACTGAAGTTGCACCATCTGTCCCAACTGAGGTAGTTGTTAGGCCATCAGTCCCTATTTCCCCTTCGAAGTGAATCTCAGGTTCCATAGTGACCTTAGGTTGACTAACTTCCACCTGAGTGGTAGGTGGTGCACTGAGTCTTTGAAGCTTTTCTGCTCCAAAGTAGGTTATGGCAACATCAGGGGATGGTTGTTCAAGTGAGAAGCAATTAGTAATTGTGTGAAAAACTTGTGAAGGCTAATGAGCATCCTTGGATCCACTTGAAATCTCAAAGGAGGTGGTTGTGGAAAGACAGTGGATGAGTGCTTTTGTGTAGTGTAAGGGGAGTAAAAAGTTGCAAGAGTCATCAGAGATTGAGATTCCTCAGAAGTTTGAGGTTCCTCATGGGCTTGTTTCTATACATTCTCCCCCTTTTTGGTAGCATCATCTTGAGAAGTAGATGACCTGGAGGAAGAACTTACTGAAACTTGAGTTGGTACATGCCTAACAGACTTCTCAATCCGTGTCTCAGCTAGTTTTGCCTTGAGATCTTCAATCTCAAGTTGCTGAGCGGCAGACCTGGTTTCTAGGATCCTAACCTTGAATTCAAGGTTTGAGACCTTAGAGAGCAGGTACTCAATGGTGAGTTTCATCCTTCCCTCATCTTCATGTGAAGAATCATGGGGAGATGAGACAACATACTTAGTATGTACATCTTCATCGCTAGTGGTGGTTTCTTGGTGCCCTGGATAACTTCGCTCAAGGATATCTCTTTCAGAGATCTAATGTTACCACTGTCCTGAGAGCTTAATAAGAGACTCTTAGTAGTGGCAGCTGGGCCTACATAAGTCCCCTGCACACCGGTGGGACTCACCTCAGTTAATGGTTGCTGATGTGGGTCAGAGATCAGAGGTTTCCTTTAGCTCTATTGATCTAGAGATAGGTGTGGTAAATTAACTTCATAGCCTTGAGGAAAACATGAAATCCTTATCAGTTTGGGTTAAAAGGTTAGTGAAGGATATGGAAGGTATTCCTAATGACCCAGGACTTGGTCAAAATCTAGTGACTCATAGTCAGTGATATGGCTGTCCCTTTTTGGTTGCTCAGGAGAGTATTGTGACTCATCCTGAGGGCTTGAGGTTTGGGTGATGGGTTCATCAGGTTGAGACTAAGAAGACTCTACACTGATCTTGAGGTCAATTGGAAGGGAAAGGTGGACCTCAGGTTGAGTGGGAGCCCAGTATGCCACTCTAGCCTTTTTGGGCTGAACAGAAGGGACTTTTTCAATCAGATTAGATTGAGCAAGGATTCGCTTAGGGCGTCTTTGGTAAAAGTGTTTGATGAGTAGGGAGGATTTTTGGTGTGGAGTGGTGATTGCTGGTGTGGGTTCAGCACCTGTTGGTTTAACAGGGATGTCACTAGGAGCCATGGGCTCAAGCATAACTGGAAGCAGAGGACTGAACCTTCCAGTGAAGTTGGTAGATATCTTCTTCAGCATTCGGAAGATACCTGGCCGCATTTGAGGTACTACTAGAATATCCTTGTATTCTAGTTTATCCAGCTCTAGTTCACAGTTGATGAGGTGCTGAACGAACCTGGGGTACATGTAGAATGTATTTTTGATAAGATTTCCCCTCAGGTTATTCAGAACAAACCTGGAATAATTGAACCTTAGGCCTCTGACCAACCCATGAACTAAACAGCCTAGTTCATAGGAGATTTGATCCCAACCACCTGATTTGTTGGACAAACTATGAAGGATGATGTGTAGTAAGCACTTCCAGTTGTAGGAGAAGTTGAATTTGTAAACAGTAGACTTACTAACATCACCTCCATATCCCATTTGTGTATAGGTGTCTTCTAAATTAGGCTTTGGAAATTCAGTTGGAGCCCCTACATCATGAAGCTCCAAATGTTCTCTTATAGTGTTTCACTTACCACTATCTCTTGTCCACAGTCTCTCGAGCGAATTACCCTCTCATTGTTTATGACTTCATTTTGGCCATTTGTCCAAAAATCACACATATGGTTAGAGTAGATGGTAGGGTTTATTATGGAGCGGAAAGGTATATGGATTGTGTGAGGAACTGGATGATTTGAGCAAAGTCATCATCCATAGATGAATCAAGGATAGCAACTTGGTTATGCTGTGGGTTACGAGCCATTGTTTTGGAATTGTGAGAAGGAAAAGTTCTAAGCTTGAAGATTATAGTGAAAATAGTATGCTAGGGTTTTGACAGTGGTAAAGAAAGTATAGAAGAGAGTTGAAGTCCTTTAAATATGGAGTAAAAATCAAACCGATAAGGTGAAATGACATTATGCGGCTTGATTTGACAGAGGCGGTAAGGATGTTCTATTCAAAATACTCCAAGAATCTTCTACAAAATCTTGCTTTTTGTAGAGTGGGACCCAAATGTTTTCGTTACAATTTTTTTAAAGCATTCTTCTGACAACATCTGCTTCCAAGAGAACTTTAAGGTTTCTCTCTCCCGACAATCTTCCGAAGCCAAATTTTCCTTCCGAAGCAAAATCTATCACAAAGACTATTTTGCTTCCGAAGGTAAAATGAGGTTTCATAGAAGCATAAAATTTCCTTCGGAAGAAGATTGATCCATGATCAAGTTTTCCGCCAAAGCATAATTCTTTGTCTGGGTTAGAAGAATTTACCTTCTAAAGAAGAGTAAAACTATCTTTCGAGGGTAAATTTCTCTTCGAAAGAGTTTATATTAAAAATTTTGAAGAGATACCTTTTGTTACAGGGCTTAAGTTGTAAATAGACACATTTGACTTAACGTTCGGTGTGAAATAACTAGTCAAGGTTTATCATCCCAATTGCTGTAATTCAATACTTAAATCTTTGTTCATCAAAAGCTTTGGTGAACAAATCAGCATATTGTTCATTTCAGTCAACTTTGACCAATTTGATCAGATTTTTGTCATTAATATCTCTAATGAAATGATACCTTATATCGATAGGTTTTGTCTTAGAGTGCTTGACTGGATTTTCAGTTATTGAGATAGCACTCTTGTTGTCTATGTGAAAGGGAGTCTCCATGAAGTTGAAGCCATAGTCTAACATCTGATTTTGAATCCATAGCAATTGAGAATAGCAGTTGGCTGCAATAATGTATTCAGCCTCAGTAGTTGATGTAGAGACACATGATTGCTTCTTACATTGCCAGGAGATGATCCTCCCACCATGAAATTGACATCCTCCTGATATGGATTTCTTGTTAATGTTACAGCCACCATAATCACTGTCACTATAACCATATAGGTTGAAGTCTTTGTTCTTAGGATACTAAAGGCCTAGTTTGGGAGCCCCTTTGAGGTATCTAAGTATCCTTTTGGCAGCGATGAGGTTAGACACCTTGGGAGCAGCTTGATATCTTGCACATATGCATGTAGCAAACATGATATCAGGTCTGCTTGTAGTGAGATACATTAGAGATCCAATGATTGCCCTGTACTGTTGCTGATCAGTATCCTCCCCCTCGGAGTCAGGACAAAGATTATGATTTCTTTGTAAAGGTGTCTTAACCGGCTTGCAGTCTTTCGTTTCAAATCTTTCCAAAATGTCCTTGACATATTTAGATTGATTTATGAAGAAGCCATCTTCCATCTGCTTCACTTGAATTCCCAGAAAGAAATCCATGTTTCCTATGGAACTTATTTCAAACTTCTTTCTCATGATGCTTTCAAAGTCCTTACATATTTGGTCATTTGAGGAACCAAATATGATGTCATCAACATAGACTTGAACAAGCACAGTTCCTTCCCTGATTTTCTTATGAACAATGTCTTGTCAATGGTGCCTCTGTTGTAGTCGTTTTTTAGAAAAAATTGAGACAATGTCTCATACCATAGCCTTGGTGCCTGATGCAGCCCATGGAGAGCTTTGTCTAGTTTCACACATAGTGGGGGTGCTGTGGGTCTTCAAAGCCAGGTAGTTGACACATATAGACTTCTTTGTCGATGTTCACATACAGAAATGCACATTTGACATCAAGTTGATATACTGTGAAGATCTTGGATGCAGTAAAAGCAAGCTCAAGTCTTACAACAGGTGTAAAAACTTCAGTGTAATCTATTCCTTCCTCTTGTGTGTATCCTTGAACTACAAGTCTAGCCTTGTTCTTAATAATCAAACCTTTATTATCCCTTTTGTTCCTGAATACCCACTTTGTGCCAATGGGTACTTGACCAGGTGGTAGTGGGCACAGATTCCACACCTTTTGCCTTTTGAATTGAAGCAATTCCTTTTGCATTAATTCAACCCAGTTGTTGTCTTTGAGAGCCTCTTCTACCTTTTTGGGTTCCACTGAAATAGAAAGCATGAGTACAAGCAGACGTTCTCATTATGAGTTTGTCTTCTAGTCCTTACACCTTCTGAGACATCCCCAATGATGTTTTCAGCTGGATGAGTGTTATGAATCCTGATTCTAGGAATAACATCTAGTTGCATAGATAGATCCAGATTTGAATGATTCATATCAGGATTGTTAACATTGGTTCCATCTGAATTTTCTCTTTCATTCAATGAAGATTGATTGAATGAATGAGTAACATCATCAAAAGTGTTATGTTGTAAGATAGCATCAACAGTTGCATGTTCCTCCAGATAGCTATCTTTAGCAGCTTGGTGTTGAGAAATTGAGTTGTCATCTGAAGTGACTTGATGATCATTTAGTTGACAACTGGTTGAAGCTCCAT
>BJCO01528965.1:0-12789 GCA_018326465.1 Flaveria floridana
TGCTACCGTCCTTCTTCTTTACAAACAAGACCGGAGCACCCCAATGAGAGATACTCGGCCTGATAAAACCCTTATCGAGCAACTCTTGCAGTTGCTCCATTAACTCCTTCATCTCAGTCGGGGCCAACCTATACGGTGCCTTAGCGACAGGCTGAGCACCGGGTATCAAGTCAATTTGAAATTCGATTTCGCGATCCGGTGGCACACCTGATAAGTCTTCTGGAAACACATCGGGAAAGTCACACACCACCGGTACATCGGACAATTGTGGTGTTGACGTGTCCACATCTTTCACGTCGGCCAAATAAGCGCTACATCCACGCCTCATGCACTTTCCTGCCACCGCCATCGAAATCACTTCCAGAATCGTCATAACTCGATCACCGTATATCGTCACTGAACTCCCGTCAGGCGCTATCAGTCTAATCATCTTCTTTCGACACACGATGTTTGCTTCATTGGTTGCTAACCAATCCATCCCAAGTACAACATCGAATCCACCTAGGGGCATCACATATAACTTAGCAACAAACCTATGACCTTCTAATTTTATGGCACAGTCCTCTATCATATCAGTAACTCTAGTGGACTTACCAATAGCAATTTCTACATCGAAGGGCTCATCGATACGTCTACTACTAACAGGCAATTTAGCACAGAAAGTAGTAGAAATAAAACTCCTACTAGCACCAGAATCAAATAACACAGAAGCAAAAGTTTGATTTACTAGAAACGTACCTGACACAACATCGGGGTCCGTCCTAGCCTCCTCCCTAGTCATCGTGAAAGCTCTTGCGCTCGCCTTCTTCCCTTCAGTCCCGGACGTCTTCTTCGCCCCGGAACTCTCCACCCTTGGCCTCCTGCAGTCCCTGCTCATATGCCCCTTCTCGTCGCAGGTATAACACCTCAGTGCCTTACAGTCTCTGGAGATGTGGCCCGGCTTCCCACACTTGAAACACACGTTGAGCCCCAACCTGCACTCACCCGTATGCACCTTCCCGCACTTGCCACGCCTCTTGGGTCCCGAACTTGATGACCCCACCCTACGGTCATCCATTCTCATCTTCTTATTGTTCGGAGCGAAACCACCACGCCCGAACAACTTTCCGTTTCAGTTCCGGTCACCACCACCAGCCTTCTTCACCTCCACCACCGTCGCCTCCCTCTCATCATAGAACCTCCCGGCCAAATCCACTGCCGACCTAAAAGTGCTTGGTCGAGCAGCGATCAAGTGCCTACGAATGTCGAGCAGCGAAGGGTCATACAAACAAACAAATAAATTAATGGGTTGGGAACTTGGGCTTTTGCAACCCATTACAATTTAACTCATAATCCCATTTATTTATTTTGTAAATTTTAAATAGGTTAGCCCAAATAAATTAGTAAATGAAGTTTTCTTAATATTTTTAAAACTTTTATAGATGTAAATTTTTTAATACTTGTAATTTTCTTAACATATATATAATTATTTTACGGGGGGCAAATATAATATATGTAATTTTTTTAAGGGGGGCGAGCACAATATATTAAAAAAATTTGCATTACGTATTGAAAAATTAACACTACTAACGAAAAAAAGAGGGGAGCGGTGCCCCCCCACCCCTTGAAACCTCCGCCCCTGCCGGAATATGACCGGAAGTTGGCGGGAGATAGGTGGTCGGGAAAACGGCAGGAATTTTTGGTAATTTTTGAAAATTTACACTTTGGTCCCTTTAGTTTAAAAAGATTATTATTACATGCAAACCTTTTAAATTCAAGTTTCTAAAATTTCAATTTACACCCTTAATTTGTAAACACCATAATTTTGTAAATCTTATAGAATATTTGCAATCTAATAGTTTATTTAATTACATAATTATATTCTTATAACTTAATAAAATAATTTATAATTTTATAAATTTTTTTATAAATTATAAAATTATATTAATTAAACAAATGACAGTTATTATATTTGAAAGACTAAAATAAATTAAATGACTGATTAATAAATCTCATTTACATAATTGATCAAAACGGCTCATTTTACAATCTAAAATGGGTCAAATGTTACATTTTTAATCGCGTAAAAACATAACAAGTATGTTGGATTGAAATGTACTAAACATATAATAAGTAACAAGCATGTGATGGTTATGGACCAAGTATGAGACTTTTTATTTATTCAGCTATGATAATTGGATTATCAAAACTCATCAGATATACGATCCGTTCTCATCCCTAATTTTGAATTATCTTTTATTTAACTTTTATGAATATTAATGTTTGATTTCGCCGATAGCTATACTATTAAGTTTTTTTAATGAGTTTGGTTCCACGAATCTTTATATAACAATTAGTATAACTATAATTGAATTGAGGTCTGAAATAGAATAGGAAAAAGGACCAAACATCATATATTCATATGCACTAGATATTCAAGTCAAAATCAATTGGCATACAAAAATTTTATACAAACGATATAACAAGTGAAACTTTTTAAACTAAATCTAAAAATTAAGTAACACAATTTATAAATTTGCTAATAATATTTTTCCCCGGAATTTTAAAGGACCATAATGGGTCCCACATCTGTATTCGAGTAGACAAACACAAATAACAAAAAGGTTAGAAGATTCAAAAGTTTTAATCACATGTGGTCATGTGATTTCTAAACTAGGTACTATGTACATGTTTAATTTATCAATCAAGATATAATTTATTTTATTTTAGTTTTTAGGTATTTTAAGAGTTTTTTTAAATTTCTTCTATAATTTTACAAATCCTTTGGAACTCACTTTTAGCATTTCTTTTACTTGGCAACAAATTTTGTATATAATCTTTTTCACCCGTCTAAACCAAATATATATATGTTGTAAACATGAATATATATACATAAGCAAATCTATGTGTTATATGGTGTCACGTACCGTATTAATTTAAGTCATCGTTAATGGCATAAAGAAGTCTCATACGCACCTCTTAATCACGTATCTTATGACCAACACTAATTTTGTTATATGGTTACTAGCATAACTTTATATGTATTACATATGTTGAATAATTAAAACAAAGTAATTCATAAATCTTTATGTATTTTTATGATTGAAATTACATACAACACACACAAAAAGGTAAATTTTTATGACACAATTTTTCAAATATATATGGACCCAATTACCCAAATTGAGTTATTATATACACGAGTGTACCATTCGCACAGTTGAAAGGACGTAGGCAAGTAGCAACACATGTTTCAGAGTTTAAGCTAACAAAGCTAGACCAACGTACAACTTATGATTAAGAATGTACAAAATTATGCAGCGTAATGACATTGAATTCTGGATTACGTTTATTCGATTTTAGGATGAGGTACGACACGCTCCAAAGCAGAATGTCATTAATTGCTTTAATGAATGTACAAAAGTTGTCCGAATTAAGACCAGGGCCTCTTCCAATTTCCTTACCAAACATGCATGTACAAACTATTAAACAAAATACCAGTTGATATAACTTGATTTGAAATTTAAAATAGATCAGTGAATAATTATTTTAGGTCCATTTCGAAGAACTATTATGTCAAACAAGATTTAACTTTATAATCATGCAACATACTTAAATTTTGTTTGGTGTTTAGGAATCATTACTGATATCTAAAAACATAAAAACCTAAGTATTTTTATAAGAATAAAGTAAAAAACATGAAAATAAAGTATGATAGGTTTTCATCCCCATGCGTTACGCCGGGAACCCACCACAACTTTAAATATTAAGATGTGGCTTAAAAAATAAGCCGTGACGCATATCACTCTCACGTAAAACCCTAAAGTGTTTGTTGTCATAAACTTTACTCTCATTTGATGTGTTTGCCAGGATCTCTTCACAATTTTAAATATCAAGATGTTGTTCACTCAAGTTGATTATATACGATATATCATTCAATTGAGGAAATAATACATCGTATCATATATCCTCTAAAATACCTCTTAGTTTGAGTAATTGTGGAACATACTCTCAGATTGGTTTGGAATGACTGCAAGAGGTGACGAGAGAGACCCTTAGTAAATATATTGTCAAACTGTGTGATGAAAGGATATGAAGCTCTCGAACTTGCCCAATAATCAACTTGAGTCGGGTTTATGGACAAGAAAACAACAGAGACATTATCACAATAAACGAATGTAAGCTCTAGCTCGACGAAGCGAGACATGAATATCATGTAGAAGGTTTCGAATCCAATTGGCTTCTGCAACCAGAATAGCAATACTCCTATATTCCGCCTTTGCACTGAAACGACATACAATGTTTTAACATTTTGATGGCCTCTAAGTCAGGCTATTCTGAGGTAGATACAATACCCAAAAGTCGATATACGTGCGTTCGGGCATCCCACAGTCAATATCATAATAAGAAGTAAGTGAGTGATTGGGGTCATGGTAATACGAATGTCGTAGTGTGTCATGTGTTAAACATATCTCAAAATACGTGTAGAGAAATGAAGATGTGGTACGTGAAGAACATGCATAAATAAACAAATCCGCTAGAGTTCATATGAAATATTTGGTTGAGTAAAGATAAGACACTAAAGCACATAAACTGGAGACCTGTAAAGAATGCCATTGGGATGAAGATTACCGCCGAAATGCTTAGTTTGGACGATATATAGACATGGGTGGTACATGGCTTGCGGTTAGACATGAAGGCCTGCCATAATATTTCGTTTGCATATTGATTATTGGATAAAAATAAACCTTGGTGGTCACGAGTGACTATGATTCCAAGGAAATTATGTAGAGTCACAAATCAGTGGTGGCAAATTATCAAGAAATAGTGGTAACAACAATCTATGTAAAATTTGTATTTGATGCTGCTAGGATAATATTGTAACACCCTGAAAATCTAACAAGATAGAGTACCCAAGCTTCCAACAAGCATAACTGACCTAGGATGTGAGTTACAGGAGCCATAACCAGTCAATGGAAAGCTTTTGAATAACCACATAAGAAAATTTGGATAGAGAAGGTGATGCAAGCCGCATTGCATTTCTGTTGCAGGTCGCGTTGGAAAGGTGGTTTATAAATGGTCAAAGAACTAACATGTGTGGTGTTCCAATTTACAACCTCAAGGTGATGCGAGGCGAAGTGATGGTCAGGATGGCCTATAAAAGAAGCCTTCGCCTTCTAATTTAAGTTATGAAAACTGTAAGTGTGTTTTAACACTCCGTTATGTGTTGGAACCAACGTGACTTAGTTTAGTTAAGTTGGGGAGTCATGCCTACCTAGAAAAAATCAGTTGATATTGAAGTAAATTATCTTCCTCTCTTTTAGGTTAGAAGAAGGTCAGGTCTACAACCTAAGGGATATACGGGTAAGATACATGTAGAGAACGAGCCACGTGCCTAGAGAATAAATGTAGGTTGAATACCTATAAAAACCGGGTTAGATACCTAGGATAAAGTTACAGGTTATGATACATGTGTAATACGAGTAAGATACCCATAAGTAATGCATGTTGGCATTTAGCTCAGTGCTAAGTTATCCAATGCGTAAATCTAGTAAGGATTATTTAGTATGAACCTGCCTTTAAAGACATTGAGGGTTATAGGTATTTGTGTTAGAGAAAGTTAAATCTAAAATATGAAGGATCGTGAGATAGCTAAGAGCCTATTAAGGTGCGTTCATCTAAATGTTTTCTCAAATGAGATATTTATGCATTGTAAAACATACTTCTAATTATTACTTTATGTTTTTCTTCGCCCATTCAAGGTCGTTGCTTACATAAATGTTATTTGAGGTAAAATACTAAATTAAGTAGTGGAAGGGTGAAAACAAGGGATTTTGGATTTATCTTAATGGTTGTTAGGTTTGAAGTAAAACCTGTTGTGTCGCAGACTGATGATAGAGTTTTTAGAAATTCTATTGGTTTATGTTCATGTATATAACTTTTTTTTTATTTTACCAGGTGTGGAGGAACATATGGGGAGGGGGCACCCACCAATTATGGATGCAGTATATTAGTCCATGAAGTATCGGGTATATCGCTCAGGTAATTCCTAATTTGTGTGTGCTTAACGATTGGGGAGTTCTAGCGCGAGTCATGGGTCGGTAGGACGACATTGGAATTACCTTGAAGAACCTTGTTGTTAGGTTTATACATTAAAGACTATCATGGGTAAAGGTAATCAATGGGTCATCAAAAAGGTAAGCTTTTGAATAGTCTTTAAGGTGTTAGCATGTCATATTTATTTAATAAATGGTTTTGTCTTGAGAGGGATTTATGTTATGATGCAACAGTGTATGTTGTAACTTTCTCACTGAGATAGTCTTAAATATTTTAATGAAACCGCACCTTGGTTTTAGACTGTCTTATAGAGATAGTTAGTGTTTTGAATTGTATCGAGTCAACAAAGTTAGTTTGACTGTCTCAAGCAAAGAGTCGGTGGGAGATTATGAAAAAAATATTTTGAACTATTTTAACCTACGTGAGGACTTGTCTATGAAAGTTTACAATATTATGTTTATAAAACATTTTTGAAACCTTAATTATGAACTCATCAGCATAAGCTAACCCGAAATGTTTTTTGGGCACACCCTAGTGCCAAGTAGTATTGTATTTTGAGCAAGAAGTGTGAGGATGTTTTGGAAAGTTGTAATTGTTAGAGATCATGATGGCTTAAAGATTAGATCTCTAGTTCCAGTGTTGTATGCCTTGTAAAATGAATAATTTTAGAACTATTGTTCATAGATTTTGAGTATTAGTGATGATAGCTTGCTTCAGCTACGTTACTCTGGTATTGATTCTTCACATGTAACTCATACCTAGGACAGGGGTGTGACAAATATCATCAACATATAATAAAAGATAAGTGTTCTAACCCCATGTTGATAAATTAAAAAAAGTGTCGGAGATGCTACTTTCAAACCCTTAGATTGAATAATAATAGAAAACCCAGTATTCCAAGTGTTGTTTAAGGGCATAAAGAGACTTTTTAAGTCGAAATACAAAATCACGATCTTTTTGTTCATGAGACCTGGGTTGGTGCATAAATACCATGTCTTGAAGTTCATCATGTATAAAAGCGTTGTTAACATCTAATTAGTGAATTGGAGATGACTTGGAGATTGCTTATATAAGAGCGGTCCAAATAGTCCCTAGTTTGATAACTAGGCTAATTGTTTCTATACAATGGTTGCTAACAATTTGAGATTTACCATTAACAACTCACCTCAGGTTATGATGTTCAAGCATACTTTCTTATTTCAATTTGTGGCAAAACAACCACATGGAATTTATGATTGGTCAATACAGTCTTTGGAACTAATTCCCCAGTATCATTTACCTAAAAACCATTATACCCATCGATCATTGCTTGTTGCCATTTTGTGTAGGACGAGGGAAAGTAACATTTGGGTTGAATTTTACCTTCAATTTTGACTATACGAGCTTAAGATCTTATGCGCATGGATTGTGTAAGGGAGGTGGTAGGGTGGTGGTATAGTAGAAAGTGATGGAATAGATGCTTGTGGAGTAAAATGCACTTAGGTTGGATTTCTATTTGTGAAGTAGGGGACGTTTACGTTATGGTTTGCTTTTATGAAAGTAGGGGACCATTGGTTTGGGTTAATGTTTGTAAAGTAGTTGGTGGTATATTAACAAGTGTTTGTTAGCTTACAAGTTGCAAGTGGATGGAAGAAATATTTTGAGGTGGTTGCTACGAAGTTCATGGTGGTGTAAAAAATGAAGGTGGGACAAGATCATCTTCAAGGAATGAGTTAGATAATGGAAAAGTGTCCTCGTCGAAGATGATATGATGAAACATATGTATCCGACCAATGATAGGATCTAAAACCGGTAACCATGATATTATTATGATAACTAAGAAATATGCATCAAAATAAAATAAGGGTTTAATTATGAGATTGAGTGGCAAGAGATTTGGGTAACACACACTCAAAAACCAAAAGGTGGTCATAGGTCAGATGGCGAAGATATAAGGCATAGGTAGGGGAGAAAAAACTAAGACGTTTAGTGGGTAATATGTTGCGAAGATAAGTGACAATATGAAGAGCCTTTTGCCAAAAGTATGGTGGGAGCTTTACATTTATAATCGTATGATATCATTGAGACATCAAATTATGTGTTCGACCTTTCCTATTTGGGATGGGGTTTGGGGAGACATGAATCAGAAAACAAACTGTTGGTTTTTTCAAAAGAACTCATGATTATCGAACTCAACACCCAAGTCACATTAGAAACATATAATGAATCTACTATATTAGGTGGACGTAATATTGTGAAACTTGATAAAAGTGGTGAATGATGATAACTTGAATTTTGGTGGGTACCACACACATACTGTGTAAAGTGATCAATTAATATCATGTAATATTTGTACCTTGATAAAATGGATACATATGAAGTCCACAAATCACAATGAATGATGTCAAAGGGTGCAAACATAACTAACATAAAATCATAAAATGGTAAATGTTTACTACTTGAAAGTTGGCTAGGGTGGCAAACCTTTGTTAAAACTTCTTAATTATATGAAATAAACATATGAGAAGAAAATAAATGTAAAACTTGTGATCTAGGGTACCTAAGACAAGGGTATCACTTTGGTAAAGACAAAACTACAAGATTAGTAAGGAATTGAGGCTGAAGGTGTAAATGTAACGCCCCGGAATTTACAAAGAAAGCCATTTAATGATAATGGGCTTTGTTAAGGGTTAATTAATATTAATAAGGAAGAAAGATGGGTTATGGACTACATTAACCCTAATGGGCTAATTTTTTATGATTTAAGGTCCAATAATCAGCCCTTAAATATGTATGATCAGCCTCCACCCTTCTCATTTGCAACCCTAGCCCCCAAATTCTATAAAGAGAGAGTAGAGATAGAAAGTGAGGAAAAATCAAGATTTGGTGTTACATTGTTAAAGGGATTGAATATCTATGAGTTTAAGCTTTAAACCACAAGAAATGAGCAACAAATTAAGGTAACAATCGTCCTCTAAATGCCTCTGTAGAATAGATCCGGATTTCTAGGGTTTTGGGTTCGAATGTTTCAAAGAATCATATAAAGGTCAGTTTTACATATGAAAACGTGTAAAAAGGTTAGATATGGTTTCATGGATGATAAACCAAGGATTTGGACGTAAAAAGTTATGATTTTGTGTTAAAAACAGGCTGGTTCGTCACTTTTATACGTCCAGTGAAACTGTGAGCCCGATCCGCGAAACTGTGGGCTCATCAGCAAAACTAAGAGAATTCCCAGCGAAACTACAATCGCGCTGGTAATTTCGCTAGTGCCCAAGTTGACCAATAGAACTTGTAAACTTAATAAATTCCAACAAAAATTGGGCACACCTGGCAGCGAAACTGACATGCGAAACTGCTGGGCGAAACTGGCAGCAAAACTGTCAGCGAAACTATGAGCGAAACTGGCAGTGAAACTGCCAGCGAAACTGGCAGCGAAATTATATAGAAATGACCTATTTGAGTGTTAACTTATGTGCAGGTTGTGTAGTGCAAATCTAGCCTAGAAAACTTAGACGAGAACTATTTACTTTAACCAAGGTGAGTTCCAGATCCCCTTATTTGTAAGTTTTTCTATGTTTTGGGGCTAATATGCATAGTAAACCTAAGATTTTCAAGGCAAAGACAGGGGCATTGCGCCTTGGACCCCACTAGGGGCTGTGTAGTGCGAATCTAATAAATTTTTCCTATAACAAAATATGCTATATAAGGTCCTTTAAATAAAAATTGTTCGCGCTGACCTGGCCGCACGACCCTAGCCAGGGGCATTGTGCCTTGGACCCCACTAGGGGCTGCTGCCCCTAGAACCCCACTATCAGGGGCTGCCGCCCCTGAATCCGCGCTGTCCTGCGAAGGGTCGGTTATATGGTTTATTTCTCATTGTTGATGAGATGTGAATGTATATACTAAGAGCTTATTTCTTATCTTGTATAAGTATATGTATAACTAAAGATGTAAGTGAAACTTAAAGAAATATTATTGGGCCCATAACATGTACCTTGGTAAAGTAAAGCCTTGCAAGCAAATAATATAGGAGGGTTGCAGTTGTTGTACCTTCATGACAATAAGGCTTGAACAAGCAGGTGAGTAAGGCCTGGATTGGCATGACAATAATGGCATGTTTGGGTATGACAGTAAGGCCTGGATTGGCATGTCGGTGAAGTCCTGTGTTTATCATAGGCACCGATAGTAACTGGGAATTAACGGATAAAGAAGAGTAATAGTTAATAATTAAATGAAAGTCTTAATGACAAAGCATTGATAAAGTGATAATTTATGTATACTAATGTATTGATAGGTGATGATTACTTTGAATGATAAAGCTAATATATCTTATAAAAAGTTATTTAATAAAGTAAACCTAGAATTCACTTAGCAAAGCTGACTTTTTATGCATATTAGTCTAATATGTAAGCTATAAGGCTTAGAGGGATGGGAGCATGGATCTAAAGCTTCTTGGAAACCAAAGACTGGCATCCCTGGTCCAGCAAATTATTAAACACTCCTTTTAAAATTTGTTTTATGTACTTAAGACAATGTTCATGTTTTATTTTAATTATGTCGTAATGGATTGAAACTTAATATACTTTTCCGCTGTAATATTTATTTAAATAAATGTTTTAAATCTATGCTTTTGCTGTGAATGATCAAGTGTGATTTTTCCTAAGACAAGGGCCTTACAGTAAACATGTACAAGTCACCAGTGCTATTATGATGGAAAAGAAGAATGCCAGTCTTGATGTCCTTAAAAACCCAAATAGGTGAAACTCAATTGATACATTATTGTTTGTGGTAAACTTACAGACCAAAGGGAGATATTTAATTATTATTGGGGCATGGATAATGTTTTGTATAAAATATGTTTGGTTTAGGAGATGTTGAACACTATGACCCAATCTTGAAATCAGCTATCCATGATCATCCGCAATAAAGATAGTACTTGTGCAAAGAAATGAAATAGGATTAGAAATCTCACCTACATTAGAGGTATATGATAGGAGGCATCAAAATCCATGTACCATGACTGACCAGGCGCACTTAAATGCATGGTGGATAAAGTTGCTCCTATATTCATGGAGTTAGGCAAGTCAAAGTTGGGTGGGGTAGCAACGTAAGCAATACTTGTTTGATTGATTAGAAGCAGTACGTCAAGTGGACATGTTAGGAGATCGTTCACCAAATTGAGTAGGATGGGGGCATGGTGGAGTGTACCACCAAGGATATGTAGGTGGATAATTAGTTTCCTATGATGATACTAATAAGAGTAATTCCATATATTCCCCCTCGACCACCACGTTTACCCCTTGGCCCCAACCCTGACTAGTTTGGCAAGGGTAATTATAATTAGCCTTGAGGACTATGAACTTTACTCAATGTCCTTGACAAGTTTGATCCTCACTTTTTCATATTTAGAAGTATGATTCTCACAGGAATGTATTTGAGGAGGTTGACCTTGATCATCATAAATTAAGTTATATTTGAGAACATTGACTCTCACAAGTGGCTTTTGGTGACTATGATCGTACCAAGTCATAAATTGATAAAGCTTTTAAAAATTAGCATTAAGAGCTGTGATTGTCACTAAAATACATTTATGACCTTGATTTCATGATTAATCAATGCTAATTCTGGGGACAAGGAAAAGCACCATGAATAAGTTTTATTAAGAAGGCTATTATGTAGTTATTTATCTAAACCTAGAAAGTTGATAGTTTTGAAGAGTTTAATTTTCTATGTATCCTAATATCTGTTTATTGGCATTTTGTCATCTTCATTTTTATAATGATTAAACATTAGCCCATTCTTGGTTGTGTGTAAAGATTTAGTTTATATGTAAGCTGAAATTTTGTTGACCACCAAAGAATCTATTATATTGCCTTAAGTATGTAAAAGTTGATCATGTATCTATCAGCCTAGGTAAGTTTTTCTTAAATCATAACTGGTACATCCTTAGTGTGGCACCATGTTGTCAGTTTAGCATGATTATGTGGCAATCAAGTCAACTCACAAAGCCTTTACTTGTTAGTTCGCATATCTTCAACTACTTAGCAGACTGCTTTTAGTATGCATACAACCTGATCTTTTAGAAACTCTAACAACATGAGTATTCTTTACACTATCTCAAATGTTAGGCACTTCTCTTGCAAAAGACAAGGAATTAAGTATAGAGACTTCTAGCTAATGAAGTAACGAATGTTACATATTGATCGATGTCATGTGGTCGGTCAAAAATATATATTAAAGAATCCTTAATCACCCTTAATAGCAAAAGGTAAGAAGGGTGTCAAATCCACAGGAAATCACAGGAAAGTGCTAGCAACGATTAATTTAAAACTACTAAACATTAAAAAGTAAATTGATTTGTAGACTTGGTTAAGAAATAATTAATTTAGCAAAATAAAGTTTAAGTTTTTAACAATCTTGAAGAAAAACCAACCCACTTTAGAATCCAAGTTTGGCAAAGTTACAATTTTTCTTGAATGAAACCTAGTGAGAAGTCATTAATGGTGACTTACACATGATATGATTTAAGTGACAATTATGGATTAAAGTTTAAAGGACCTTATTCACACAATTACCAGTTTGAACAATGAAACCCTAATTCTAATAATCAATCACGTAATGATCATAGACAACCAAAGTTAAAGAAGATCAAAATTAGGTTAAGTCATAATCAAATCGTTTAACTAATCAAATCATAAATTAAATCCAACAAGAACTTAAAAGGTTCAAGATTTAATCTCAAATCTAGGTTACAAGCTAAGAAAAATAAGA
>BJCO01529683.1:0-19593 GCA_018326465.1 Flaveria floridana
CGGGATATGGAGGTGGTGGAACATAGGGTGGCGGTGGTACGTATTTCTTGGCTGGTTCTTCAACATCAACAGGTTGCTTTTGCTTGTCTCTTGCATTACTCGTAGTTTCAAGTTCTATTTCTTCAAGTATGGGTTGTAATGCAGGTGCGTCACCTTTAGTGGTTTTGCCACTCCTTGTGGTGATGGCTTTGACTTGAGCATTAGGGTTTGTCATAGTGTTGCTAGGCAAAGCACCTTGGGGTCTTGCAGATAGTTGTTGTGCTATCTGACCTACTTGGTTTTCAATGGTTTGCAATGATTATTTGTTGCATTTGATGTCGGCCTCGTTTCTTTGGAACCTCTCCTCGTTTCTTCGATCAGATTTCCGGATATATTCATCTGTGGCTTGTGTGGTTAACAACAATTGCTGCAATAAGTCTTCCATCGATGATGTTCCACGATCTTGATTACTACTACTTGGACCTTGGTATGGTGGCTTCTGTTATTGGTAAGCTGGCCTACGGTTGAATCCAGATGATAACTGGTTGTTACCAGCTTCTCTGTAATTCGAGTTGCTCCTCCAATTTGGGTTGTTGTTATATGAGTTGTTTGGGCCTCCTACGTAGTCAACATCTTCAACCATCATAATGCCTTATGGGCATTCATTGGTCTTATGTGAATTTCCGCATGTGTTGCATCGTGTTGGAGTCTTTTTTAGTTTGGCATTCAATTGTTCGAATCGTTTGGTTAGGGCTTCTAACTGGGCTGTGATCAGCGTTTCAGAGTCTACTTGATGAATTCCTTTAGAATTGATTTTTTTTTCTCAAGGGATTGTAAGCAAAGCTCTTCTTAGCTGTTCTCTCTAGGGCTTGGTATGCTTCTGTTGGCGTGACACTTCCGAAATCTCCTCCCGCACTTTGGTCTACAGCTTGTTTGTGTGCTCCGCTAATTACATCGTAAAAAGTTTGACATTGTAGCCACAGATCAAGTCCGTGATGTGGGCATCTCCGAAGGAGACCTTTGTATCTCTCCCACGTTGCGTGTAATGATTCATCATCATCTTGGCGAAAGCTTGTGATGCTGCTTCTCAATTTGGCAGTGCGATCGGGTGGAAAGTATTTCAACAGGAATTGTTCAGCCATTTCCGCCCATGTGGTGATGGAACCAGGCGGAAGTGAATCAAGCCAGTCAATGGCTCGACCGCGAAGTGAAAATGGAAAAAGTATTAGTCTAATAGCATCATCTGAACAGTTATTGATTTTGAAGGTTGCACAGATATGAAGGAATCGTGAGATGTGAGCGTTAGGGTCTTCGTCTTGCAATCCGTGAAGCTGAACAGAGTTCTCTACAAGTTGGATAATACTAGACTTAATCTCAAAATTGTTGTCCGCTATTGGTGGTTGGACAATACTAGACTCATAACCATCGATTGACGGTGTGGCATAGTGCGTCATCTTCATTTCCTCGTCTTGATTAGCCATGTCTCCTTCGGATGGTGTATCTTCCGAGATGTCTTCTTCGATGATTGTTTCTGCTTGTTGTGGTCTTTCGCATAATCTTTGTCGAAAAAGTCGTTCAGGTTCCGAAAGAGGCGAAACAAGTTCAGGACTAGACGAGTCGGACATACACTAACTTAAGGAAGCATGATTAACTAAGGATTACAATGAATCAGGCAAATGCAACTAAACTAACTAAGGCAAACAAACTACAAAATTAAAATAAATTTGAACAAAAATGTATTAACAACATATAAACAGGATAGTAAAAAATTTGGATTGTCTTTCAAACTTGTCGTGTGTCCCCGGCAACGGCGCCAAGAACTTGATACGGTGTGAAAGTATATATATTTTGATAAAGGATTTTCGCACAGATTTAGTTTTAAATGGTTGTTACTACTACTAACTACACACACAAAAGGCAAGTGCACCTATCGTGGGGTAATATAGTGATGGTAAGAACCGAGTATCAATCTGTGGACACACTAAGCCTACTCAACAACCCTTATGATTGACTATCAAATTTGATTTTTTTTTGTTTAGGAGAATGATAAGTTGCATTGATGTAAATTAGGTTTTTTTAGGGTTTTAAAATTAGAAATAACAAATAAAGTAAAACAAGTTGAAACTTTTGGATTTAAAATCATAAGATAAAGGCTATCATCCTAATTTGGATTACACTTATGTAATTGTGATGGGGTAGTGGTGTGATTAAAGATACTGAATAAGGTAATTGTGTTAATGTTTATAAAGATGAGCTGGCGCGATTTCTCGTCTATCCACTCCGTAGTGACTAGGACCACGTCAGGTTGAGATTTATTGCTTAGGTCAAAGCCCTAGTAATGTAGGTGAATCTTTTGTGTCCTTTTCGACATACGATTTCTGAAAACACAACTTAACGTAAAAAGAGAGTTGATCAAGTTCCTTTCCAACATACCATTAATTTTAGAAAACCATAACAATTACTGTAGATTTCTCAGACTAATAAAATGGAACCTGTAAATGATCAGAAATTTAAGGTGATATGATTTCTAATAACCATCTCTAGTTAATTAGCCATAGTTTTGTTACGAATAAAAGTTGATCATATGTTTTTCAACCGTGTATGGCAATCACAATTACAAATCATTATTTATAACCCCCCGTTCAAATGTAGGTGCTACCCATCTAAAGTTTTCCCAAGACCACCATAACATTAACACAATATAAATCACACCATTAGTTCATCACAAATTACATAAGTTTCATCCAATTAGGATGATAATGAGAGTTTAGCTCATAACGAGCTTGAACATAACAACACACAACATAGAAGATAAATATGAATTCATCAGTGAAATGGAACAATCAAACCGGTGATCCACAATGGATGATGTTTAGACAATCCCGAGCTTATTCCAAGTGTTGTATGCACCTCCCGAGCCTCTAAATGGCCTTCAAGACTTGATTCCCGAGACAATTCCGCAGAGTATCACCCCCCAAAAGCTTTTTAAAATGTTGAACTTAAGCCTCTATTTATAGGCTTCCCGGAGTGTTTAAGCACGACCCCATGCCAAAAAGGCACGACCCTATGTTAGTACAATGCTTATGGAAGTTGGTCGGCTCGTACGTGCAGGAGCTGTTGGGCACGGCCCCGTGTTAAATGGGGCACGGCCCCGTGTTGGAGGTGGGGCATGGCCCCGTGCCTTGCGGGGCATGGCCCCATGTTATCTTTTAGGGGACAGTACTTTTTATCCTGTCAGATGTCCAAACACGGGGGTGTGCCAAATTAGCACGGGGGTGTGTTTCAGGCAAGGTATGGGGGCGTGCTTAATTAGGCACGGCCCCATGCTTGGAATTGAAAGCTTGTATTTCTTTAATTTCTTATCAAATATGCTTCTTTTGTCCATCTTTCCCTTTACAACACCTGAAAACACAATTAAACGATTTTAAGTACATAATCATCATTTTACGAAAGATATTAACGAACAATTGATGTGCTTTTGATAGTATTTTTATGTATAATTTGGAGCACATCAAGCACGCGTAAGGCAATAGGGCAGGGGTGGAAAAGGATAAAAGAATAAAGCTACTGTTGTATTTCGGTTGCGATCATACCAGCACTAATGTACCAGATCCTATCAGAACTCCGCAGTTAAGCATGCTTGGGCGAGAGTAGTACTAGGATGGTTGACCCCCTGGGAAGTCCTCGTGTTGCAACCCTTTTTTAGTTTATTTATCAATCGTTTTTGCTAGACAACATTCACGAAGGCTTTATTTTAGGCCCAATAGCTTGCGGCCACGTTCGGTAGGAGACGGGAGGCTTGACGGCACGAGTAGATCTCCGAGCGCGCGCGGGTTGCGCGAGGCGGAACGTGGCGTTTTGATGGAGCACGCGTAAGGCAATAGGGTGGGTGTGGAAAAGGATAAAAGAATAAAGCTACGGTTGTATTTCAGTTGCGATCATACCAACACCAATGCACCGGATCCCATCAGAACTCCGCAGTTAAGCGTGCTTGGGCGAGAGAAGTACTAGGACCTGCTGGGAAGTCCTCATGTTGCAACCCTTTTTTTAGTTTATTTATCAATCCTTATTGCGAGCAAATGTTCATGAAGATTTTATTTTAGGCCTAAGAGCGCGTGACCACGTTCGGCCGGAGACGGGAGGCGTGACGCCACGAGTAGACGCCGAAGCGCGCGAGCGTTGACGCGAGGCGAAACGTGGCGTTTTGATGGAGCACGCGTAAGGCAATAGGGTGGGGGTGTAAAAGAATAAAGCTACGGTTGTATTTTGGTTGTGATCATACTAGAACTAATGCCCTGGATCCCATTAGAACTCCACAGTTAAGCGTGCTTGGGCGAGAGTAGTACTAGGATGGGTGCCCTCCTGGGAATTCCTCGTCTTGCAACCCTTTTTTTAGTTTATTTATCAATCGTTTTTGCTAGAAAGCATTTTATTTTAGACCCAAGAGCGTGCGGCCACGTTCGGTCGGAGACGGGTGGCGTGACGGCACGAGTAGACGCCAGAGCGCACGCGCGTTGACCCGAGGTGGAACATGACGTTTTGATGGAGAACGCGTAAGGAAATAGGGCGGGGGCAGAAAAAGATGAAAGATTAAAGCTACGGTTGTATTTCGGTTGCGATCATACTAGCAATAATGCACCAGGTCCCATCAGAACTCCTCAGTTAAGCGTGCTTGGGCGAGAGTAGTACTAGGATGGTTGACCCCCTAGGAAGTCCTCGTGTTGCAACCCTTTTTTTAGTTTATTTATCAATCGTTTTTGCTTGGAAACATTCACCAAGGCTTTATTTTAGGCCCAAGAGCGCGCAGCCACGTTCGGTCGGAGACAGGAGGCGTGACGGGACGAGTAGACGCCCGAGCGCGCGCGTGTTGACGCGCGGAGGAACGTGGCGTTTTGATGGAGCATGTGTAAGGCAATAGGGCGGGGGTGGAAAAGGATAAAATAATAAAGCTACGATTGTATTTCGGTTTCGATCATACCAGCACTAATGCACCGGATCCTATCAGAACTCCGCAGTTAAGCGTGCTTGGGCGAGAGTAGTACTAGGATGGTTGACCCCCTGGGAAGTCCTCGTGTTGCAACCCTTTTTTTAGTTTATTTATCAATCATTTTTGTAGCAAACGTTCACGAAGGCTTTATTTCAGGCCCAGGAGCGCGCGGCCACGTACGGTTGGTGACGGTGGCGTGACGGCACGAGTAGACGACAAAGCGCGCGCGCGTTGACGCAAGGTGGAACGTGGCGTTTTGATGTAGCACGCGTAAGGCGATAGGGCGGGGGTGGAAAAGGATAAAAGAATAAAGGTACGGTTGTATTTCGGTTGTGATCATACCAGCACTAATGTACCAGATCCTATCGGAACTCCGCAGTTAAGCGTGCTTGGGCGAGAGTAGTACTAGGATGGTTGACCCCATGGAAATTCCTCGTGTTTCAACCCTTTTTTAAGTTTATTTATCAATCGTTTTTGCTAGAAAACATTCACGGAGGATTTATTTTAGCGTGTGGCCACGTTCGGTCAGAGACGGGAGGCGTGACGGCACGAGGAGACGTCCGAGCGCGCGCGCGTTGACGCCAGGCGGAACGTGGCGTTTTGATGGAGCACGCATAAGGCAATAGCGCGGGGGTGGAAAAGGATAAAAGAATAAAGCTACAATTGTATTTTGGATGCGATCATACCAGCACTAATGCACCGGATCCCATCAGAACTCCTTAGTTAAGCGTGCTTGGGCGAGAGTAGTACTAAGATGGGTGACCCCCTGGGAAATCCTCATGTTGCAACCCCCTTTTTTAGTTTATTTATCAATCCTTTTTGCTAGCAAACGTTCATGAAGACTTTATTTTAGGCCCAAGAGTGCGCGGCCACGTTCGGACGGAGACGGGAGGCGTGACGCCACGAGTAGACGCCGAAGCGCGCGCGCGTTGACGCGAGGCGGAACGTGAAGTTTTGATAGAGCACGCGTAAGACAATAGGGCGGGGGTGGAAAACAATAAAGCTACGGTTGTATTTTGGTTGCGATCATACTAGCACTAATGCACCGGATCCCATCAGAAGTCCGCAGTTAAGCGTGCATGGGCGAGAGTAGTACAAGTGTGGGTGACCCCCTGGGAAGTCCTCGTGTTGCGACCCTTTTTTTAGTTTATTTATCAATCGTTTTTGCTAGAAAGCATTCACAAAGGCTTTACTTTAGACCCAGGAGCGCGCGGCCACGTTCGGTCGGAGACGGGAGGCGTGATGGCACGAGTAGACGCCCAAGGGCATGCGTGTTGACGCGAGGCGGAACGTGGCGTTTTGATGGAGCACGTGTAAGGAAATAAGGCGGGGGTGGAAAAGGATAAAAGAATAAAACTACGATTGTATTTCGGTTTCGATCATACCAGCACTAATGCACCAGATCCTATCAGAACTCCACAGTTAAGCGTGCTTGGGCGAGAGTAGTACTAGGATGGTTTACCCCCTGGGAAGTCCTCGTGTTGCAACCCTTTTTTTAGTTTATTTATCAATCATTTTTGCTAGAAAACGTTCACGAAGGTTTTATTTTAGGCCCAAGAGCGCGCGGCCACGTTCGGTCGGAGACGGGAGGCTTGACGACACGAGAAGACGCCCGAGCGCGCGCGCGTTGACGCGAGGCGAAACGTGGCGTTTTGATGGTGCACGTGTAAGGCAATAGGGCGCGGGTCGAAAAGGATAGAAGAATAAAGCTACGGTTGTATTTCGGTTGCGATCATACCAACATTAATGCATCGGATCCCATCAAAACTCCACAGTTAAGTGTGCCTGGGCGAGAGTAGTACAAGGATGGGTCACCCCCTAGGAAGTCCTCGTGTTGCAATCCTTTTTTTAGTTTATTTATCAATCGTTTTTGCTAACAAACATTCACGGAGGCTTTATTTTAGGCCCAAGAGCGCGCGGCCACGTTCGGTCGGAGACGGGCGGCGTGGCGGCACGAGTAGATGCACGAGCGCGCGCGTGTTGACTCGAGGCGGAACGTGGCGTTTTGATGGAGCACGCGTAAGGCAATAGGGCGGGGGTGGAATATGATAAAAGAATAAAGCTACGGTTGTATTTCGGTTACGATCATACCAGCACTAATTCATCGGATCCCATCAGAAGTCTGCAGTTAAGCGTGCTTGAGCGAGAGTAGTACTAGGATGGGTGACCCCCTGGGAAGTCCTCGTGTTGGAAACCTTTTTTTAGTTTATTTATCCATTGTTTTTGCTAGCAAACGTTCACGAAAGCTTTATTTTAGGCCCAAGAGCGCGCGGACACGTTCGGTCGGAGACGGGTGGCGTGACGGCACGAGTAGACGCTAGAGCGCACGCGCGTTGACGCGAGGCGGAACATGACGGTTTGATGGGGCACGCGTAAGGAAATAGGGCGGGGGTGGAAAAATATAAAAGAATAAAGCTACGGTTGTATTTCGGTTGCGATCATACCAGCACTAAAGCACCGGATCCCATCAGAACTGCGCAGTTAAGCGTGCTTGGGCGAAAGTAGTACTAGGATGGTTGACCCCCTGGGAAGTCCTCGTGTTGCAACCCTTTTTGTAAGTTTATTTATCAATCGATTTTGCTAGCAAACATTCACGAAGGCTTTATTTTAGGCCCAAGAGCGCGCGGCCACGTTCGGTCAGAGACGGGAGGCGTGACGCCACGAGGAGACGCCCAAGCGCGCGCGCGTTCATGTGAGGCGGAACATGGCGTTTTAATGGAGCATGTGTAAGGCAATAGGGCGGGGGTGGAAAAGGATAAAAGAATAAAGCTACGATTGTATTTGGATTTCGATCGTACCAGCACTAATGCACCGGATCCTATCAGAACTCCGCAGTTAAGCGTGCTTGGGTGAGAGTAGTACTAGGATGGGTGGAGAAGGATAAAAGAATAAAGCTACGGCTGTATTTCTATTTCGATCTTACCAGCACTAATGCACCGGATCCCATCAGAACCGCACAGCTAAGCGTGCTTGGGCGAGAGTAGTACTAGGATGGGTGACCCCCTGGGAAGTTCTTGTGTTACAACCTTTTTCTTAGTTTAATTATCAATCGTTTTTGCTAACAAACGTTCATGAAGGCTTTATTTTAGGCCTAAGAGCGCGCGGCCACGTTCGGTCGGAGACGGGAGGCGTGACGGCACGAGTAGACGCCCGAGCGCGCGCGTGTTGACGCGAGGCGGAACGTGGCGTTTTGATGGAGCATGCGTAAGGCAATAGGGCGGGGGTGGAAAAGGATAAAAGAATAAGGCTACGGTTGTGTTTCGATTGCGATCATACAAGCACTAATGCACCGGATCACATTAGAACTTCATAGTTAAACGTGCTTGGGCGAGAGTAGTACTAGGATGGGTGACCCTCTGGGAAGTCCTCGTGTTGCAACCCTTGTTTTAGTTTATTTATCAATCGTTTTTGCGAGCAAACGTTCACGAAGACTTTATTTTAGGCCCAAGAGCGCGCGGTCACGTTTGGTCGAAGACGGGAGGCGTGACGACACGTGTAAACGCCCGAGCGCGTGCGCGTTGACGCGTGGCGGAACGTGGCGTTATGATGGAGCACGCGTAAGGCAATAGGGCGGGGGTGGAAAATGATAAAAGAATAAAGCTACAGTTGTATTTCGGTTGCGATCATACTAGCATTAATGCACCGGATCCCATCAGAACTTCGCAGTTAAGCGTGCTTGGGCGAGAGTAGTACTAGGATGGGTGACCCCCTGGTAAGTCCTCGTGTTGACGCGAGACGGAGCGTGACGTTTTGATGGAGCACGCGTAAGGAAATAGGGCGGGGGTTGAAAAGGATAAAAGAATAAAGCTACGGTTGCATTTCGGTTGCGATCATACCAGCACTAATGCACCGGATCCCATCAGAATTCCGCAGTTAGGCGTGTTTGGGCGAGATTAGACTAGGATGGGTGACCCCATGGGAAGTCCTTATGTTGCAACCCTTTTTTTTAGTTTATTTATCAATCCTTTTTGCTAGCAAACGTTCACAAAGACTTTATTTTAGGCCCAAGAGCGCGCGGCCACGTTCGGTCGGAGATGGGAGGCGTGACGCCACGAGTAGACGCCGAAGGGCGCACACGTTGACGCGAGGCGAAACGTGGCGTTTTGATGGAGCACGCGTAAGGAAATAGGGCGGGGGTGGAAAAGAATAAAGCTACGGATGTATTTCGGTTGCGATCATCCCAGCAATAAAGCACCGGATCCCATCAGAACTCCGCAGTTAAGCGTGCTTGGGTGAGAGTAGTACTAAGATGGGTGATCCCCTGGGAAGTCCTCATGTTGCAACCCTTTTTTTAGTATATTTATCAGTCGTTTTTGCTAGCAAACGTTCACTAAGGATTTATTTTAGGCCTAAGAGCGCCCGACCATGTTCGGTCGGAGACGGGAGGCGTGACGACACGAGTAGACGCCCAAGCGCGCGCGTTGACACGAGGCGGAACGTGTCGTTTTGATGGAACACGCGTAAGGTAATAGGGTGGGGGTGGAATAGGATAAAATGATAAAGCTACGGTTGTATTTCGGTTGCGATCATACCAACACTAATGCAGCGGATCTCTTTAAAACTCCGCAGTTAAGCGTGCTTGGGCGAGAGCAGTACTAGGATGGGTCACCCCCTGGGAAGTCCTCGTGTTGCAACCCTTTTTTTAGTTTATTTATCAATCCTTTTTTCTAGCAAACGTTCACGAAGGATTTATTTTAGGCCCAGGAGCACGCAACCACGTTTGGTCGGAGACGGGAGGTGTGACGCCACGAGTAGACGCCCAAGCGCGCACGCGTTCACGTGAGGCGGAACGTGGCGCTTTGATGAAGCACGCGTAAGGTAATAGGGCGGGGGTGGAAAAGGTTAAAGGAATAAAGCTACGGTTGTATTTCGGTTGTGATCATACCAGCACTAATGCTCCAAATCCCATCAGAACTTCACAGTTAAGCGTGCATGGGCGAGAATAGTACTAGGATGGGTGACCCATTGGGAATTCCTCATGTTTCAATCCTTTTTTTTAGTTTATTTATCAATCGTTTTTGCTAGCAAGCATTCACTAAGGCTTTATTTTAGACCCAAGAGCGCGGGCCACGTTCGGTCGGAGACGGGTGGCGTGACGGCACGAGTAGACGACAGAGCGCACACGCGTTGACGCGAGGCAGAACATGAAGGTTGAATGGAGCATGCGTAAGGCTATAGGGCGGGGGTGGAAAAAGATAAAAGAATAAAGATATAGTTGTATTTCGGTTGTGATCATACCAGCACTAAAGCACCGGATCCCATCAGAACTCCGCAGTTAAGCGTGCTTGGGCGAGAGTAGTACTAGTATGGTTGACCCCCCTGGAAAGTCCTCGTGTTCAACCCTTTTTTATGTTTATTTATCAATCGTTTTTGCTAGCAAACATTCACGAAGGCTTTATTTTAGGCGCAACAGCGCGCGGCCACGTTCGGTCGGAGACGTGAGGCATGACGGCACGAGTAGACGCCCGAGGGCGTGCGCGTTGACGCGAGGCGGAACGTGGAGTTTTAATGGAGCACGTGTAAGGAAATAGGGCGGGGGCGGAAAAGGATAATAGAATAAAGCTACGATTGTAGTTCGGTTTAGATCATACTAGCACTAATGCACCGGATCCTATCAGGACTCCACAGTTAAGCGTGCTTGGGCGAGAGTAGTACTAGGATGGTTGACCCCCTAGGAAGTCCTCGTGTTGCAACTCTTTTTTTAGTTTATTTTTCAATCGTTTTTTCTAGCAAACGTTCACCAAGGATTTATTTTAGGCCTAAGAGCGCGCGGCCACGTTTGGTCGGAGACGGGAGGCGTGACAGCACGAGCAGACGACCGAGCGCGCGCGTGTTGATGCAAGGCGGAACGTGGCGTTTTGATGGAGCACGCGTAATGCAATAGGGTGGGGTGGAAAAGGATAAAAGAATAAAGCTACGATTGTATTTCGGTTGCGATCATACCAGCACTAACGCACTAGGTCCCATTAAAACTCCGCATTTAAGCGTCCTTGGGCGAGAGCAGTACTAGGATGAATGACCCCCTGGAAAGTCCTCGTTTGCAACCCTTTTTTAAGTTTATTTATCAACCGTTTTTGCTAGAAAACGTTCACAAAAGCTTTATTTTAGGCCCAAGAGCGCGCGACCACGTTGGTCAGAGACGGGAGGTGTGACGCCACGAGTAAATGCCCAAGCGCACGCGTTGACGTGAGGCGGAACGTGGCGTTTTGATGGAGCACGCGTCACGCAATAGGGCGGGGGTGGAAAAGGATAAAAGAATAAAAGCTACGGTTGTATTTCGGTTGCGAGCATACCAACACTAATGCACCAGATTCAATCAGAACTCCGCAGTTAAGCGTGCTTGGGCGAGAATAAGACTAGGATGGGTGACCCCCTTGGAAGTCCTCGTGTTGCAACCCTTTTTTAAGATTATTTATCAATCATTTTTGCTAGCAAACGTTTACGAAGGGTTTATTTTTATTCCCAAGAGTGCATGGCCACGTTCAGTCGGAGACGGGAGGCGTAACGGCACTAGAAGACGTCCGAGCGCGAGCGTTGACGCGAGGCGAAACATGGCGTTTTGATAGAGAACACGTAAAGCAATAGGGCGGGGTTGGAGAAGGATAAAAGAATAAAGCTACAGTTGTATTTCAGTTGCGTTCATACCGGCACTAATGCATCGGATCCCATCAGAACTCCGCAGTTAAGCATGCTTAGGCGAGAGAATTACTAGGATGGGTGGCCCCCTAGGAAGTTCTCATGTTGCAACTTTTTTTCTAGTTTATTATCAATTGTTTTTGCTAAGAAACGTTCACGAAGGCTTTATTTTAGGCCTAAGAGCGTGCGGCCATGTTCGGTCGGAGACGGGAGGCGTGACGGCACGAGTAGACGCCCGAGCGCGCGCGCGTTCATGCGAGGCGGAACGTGGTGTTTTGATGGAGCACGCGTAAGGGAATAGGGTGGGGGTGGAAAAGGATAAAAGAATAAAGCTACGGTTCTATTTTGGTTGCGATCATACTAGCACTAATACACCGGATCCCATCAGAACTCCGCAGTTAAGCGTGCTTGCGCGAGTGTGCTACTAGAATGGGTGACCCCCTGGGAAGTCCTCGTGTTGCAACCCTTTTTTTAGTTTATTTATCAATCGTTTTTGCTAGCAAACGTTCACGAACGCTTAATTTTAGGCCCAAGAGCGTGCGGCCACGTTCGGTTGGAGACGGGAGGCGTGACGCCACGAGTAGACGCCCGAGCACGCGCGTTAACGTGAGGCGGAACGTGGCGTTTTGATGGAGCATGCGTAAGGCAATAGGGCGGGGGTGGAAAAGAATAAAGCAACGACTGTATTTCGGTTGTGATCATACCAGCACTAATGCACCGGATCCCATCAGAACTCCGCAGTTAAGCGTGCCTGGGCGAGAGTAGTATTAGGATGGGTGACCCCCTGGGAAGTCCTCGTGTTGTAACCCTTTTATTTACTTTATTTATCAATCATTTTTTCTAGCAAACGTTCACGAAGGCTTTATTTTAGGCCCAAGAGCGCGCGACCACGTTCTGTCGGAGACGGGAGGCGTGACGGCACGAGTTGACGCCCGAGCGCGTGCGTGTTGACGCGAGTCGAAACATGGCGTTTTGATGGAGCACGCGTAAGGCAATAGGGCGGGGGTGGAAAAGGATAAAAGAATAAAGCTACGGTTGTATTTTGGTTGCGATCATACCAGCGCTAATGCACCGGATCCCATCAGAACTCCACAGTTAAGCACACTTGGGCGAGAGCAGTACTAGGATGGGTGACCCCCTAGAAAGTCCTCATGTTGCAATCCTTTTTTTTAGTTTATTTATCAATCGTTTTTGCTAGCAAACGTTCACAAAGGCTTTATTTTAGGCCCAAGAGTGCGCGTCCATGTTTGGTCGGTGACGGAAGACGTGACGCCACGAGTAGAAGCCCAAGCGCGCACGCGTTGACGCGAGGCGGAACGTGGCGTCTTGATGGAGCACGCGTAAGGCAATAGGGCAGGGGTGGAAAAGAATAAAACAACGGTTGTATTTTGGTTGCGATCATACCAACACTAATGCACCGGATCCCATCAGAACTCCGCAGTTAAGCGTGCTTGGGCCATAGTAGTACTAGGATGGGTGACCCCCTGGGAGGTCCTCGTGTTGCAACCCTTTTTTAGTTTATTTTTCAATCATTTTTGCTAGCAAACATTCACTAATGCTTTATTTTAGGCCCAAGAGCGTGCAGGCACGTTCGGTCGGAAACGGGAGTCGTGACGGCACAAGTAGACTCCCGAGTGCGCGCGCGTTGATGGAGGCGGAATGTGACGTTTTGATGGAGCACACGTAAGGCAATAGGGCGGGGGTGGAAAAGGATAAAAGAATAAAGCTACGGTTGTATTTTAGTTGCGATCATACTTGCACTAATGACCGGATCCTATCAAAACTCCGCAGTTAAGCATGTTTGGGCGAGAGTAGTACTAGGATGGTTGACCTCCTGGGAAGTCCCCGTGTTGCAACCCTTTTTTTAGTTTATTTATCAATCGTTTTTGCTAGGAAACGTTCACGATGGCTTTATTTTAGGCCAAAGAGCAGGCGGCCACATTCGAGCAGAGAAGAGAGGCGTGACGGCACGAGTAGAAACTCGAGCGCGCGCGCGTTGACGCGAGGCGGAACGTGGCGTTTTGATGGAGCACATGTATGGCGATAGGGTGGGGGTGGAAAAAGATAAAAGAATAAAACTACCGTTGTATTTTTGTTGCGATCATACCATCACTAATGCATCGGATCCCATTAGAACTCCGCAATTAAGCGTGCTTGGGTGAGAGTAGTACTAGGATGGGTGGCCCCTGGGAAGTCCTCGTGTTACAACCCTTTTTTAGTTTATTTATCAATTGTTTTTGCTATCAAACGTTCACGAAGTCTTTATTTTAGGCCCAAGAGTGCGCGGCCACGTTCGGTCGGAGACGGGAGGCGTGACAACACGACTAGAAGCCTGAGCGTGCGCGCGTTGAAGCGAGGCGGAATGTGGCGTTTTGATGGAGTACGCGTAAGGTAATAGGGCGGGGTGGAAAGGGATAAATGAATAAAGCAACAGTTGTATTTCGATTGCTATCATACCAGAACTAATGCACTGGATGCCATTAGAACTCCGCAGTTAAGTGTGCTTGGGGCGAGAGTAGTACTAGGATAGGTGACCCCCTCGGAAGTCCTCATGTTGCAACCCTTTTTTTAATTTACTTATCAATCTTTTTTGATAGCAAACGTTCACGAAGGCGTTAGTTTAAGCCCAAGAGCGCGCGGCCACGTTCGGTCAGAGATGGGAGGGGTGATGGCGCGAGTAGACGCCCGAGCGCACGCGCGTTGACACGAGGCGGAACGTGACATTTTGATGGAGCACACGTAAGGCAACAGGGCGGGGGTGGAAAGGGATAAAAGAATAAAGCTATGGTTGTATTTTAGTTTATTTATCAATCATTTTTGCTAGCATACATTCACAAAGGCGTTATTTTAGGCCCAAGAGCGCGGGGCCACGTTCGGTAGGAGACGGGAGGCGTGACGGGACGAGTAGATGCCCAAGCGCGCGTGCGTTGACGCGAGGCGAAACGTGGTGTTTTGATGGAACACCCGTAAGGCAATAGGGCGGGGGTGGAAAGGGATAAAAGAATAAAGCTATGGTTGTATTTTAGTTGTGATCATACCAGCACTAATGCAATGGATCCTATCAGAACTTCACGGTTATACGTGCTTAGGCGAGAGTAGTACTAGGATGGGTGACCTCCTGGGAAGTCGTCGTGTTGCAACCCTTTTTTTAGTTTATTTATCAATAATTTTTGCTAGCAAACGATCACGAAGATGTAATTTTAGGCCCATGAGCGTGTGCCCACGTTCGATCAGAAACGGTAGGCGTGACAGCTCGATTAAAGCCCGAGCGCGCGCGCATTGACGCGGGGAAAAACGTGGCGTTTTGATTGAGCACGCGTAAGGAAATCGGGCGACGGTGGAAAGGGATAAAAGAATAAAGCTACGGTTGTATTTCAGTTGTGGTCATACCAGCACTAATGCAGCGGATCCCATCACATCTCCGTAGTTAGGCGTGCTTGGGCGAGGGTAGTATTAGGATGGGTGACCCCCGGGAAGTCCTCGTGTTACATCCTTGTTTTTTAGATTATTTATCAAACATTTTTGCTAGCAAACGTTCACAAAGACGTTATTTTACGCCAAAGAGCGTGCGGCCACGATCGGTCGGAGATGGAAGGCGTGACGGCACGAGTAGACGCCCGAGCGCGCGTGCGTTGACGTGAGGCAGAACCTGGCGTTTTGATATAGCACATGTAAGGCAATAGGGCATGGTGGAAAGGGATAAAAGAATATAACTACGGTTGTATTTTGGTTACGATCATACCAGCACTAATGCACCGGATCCCATCAGAACTCCGCAGTTAAGCGTGCTTAGGCGAGAGTAGTACTAGGATGGGTGACCCCCTTGAAAGTACTTGTGTTGTAACCCTATTTTTTAGTTTATTTATCAATCGTTTTTTTCTAGCAAACGTTAAAGAAGATGTTATTTTAGGCCCAAGAGCGTGCGACCACGTTCGATCGGAGACGGTAGGTGTGACAGCACGAGAAGACGCCCGAGCGCAGGCGCGTTGATGCGAGGCGGAACGTGGCGTTTTTATGGAGCACGCGAAAGGCAATAGGGCGGGTGTGGATAGGGATAAAAGAATAATTATACGGTTGTATTTTGGTTGCGATCATACCAGCACTAATGCAGCGGATCCCATCAGAACTCCGTAGTTAGGTGTGCTTGGGTGAGGGTAGTACTTGGATGGGTGACCCCCTGGGAAGTCCTTGTGTTACATCCTTGTTTTTTAGTTTATTTATCAGTCGTTTTTGCTAGTAAACGTTCACAAAGGCGTTATTTTACGCCAAAAAGCACGCTGCCACGATCGGTCGGAGACGGGAGGCGTGACGGCACGAGTAGACGCCCGAGCGCACACGCGTTCACGCGAGGCGGAAAGTGATGTTTTGAGGAGCAGGCGTTAGGCAATAGGGCGGAGGTGGAAAGGGATAAAAGAATAAAGCTAAGGTTGTATTATGTTATGATCATACCAGCAATAATGCACCGGATCCCATCAGAACTCCATTGTTAAGCGTGCTTGGGCTAGAGTAGTACTATAATGGGTGACCCCCTAGGAAGTTCTCGTGTTGCAACCCTTTTTTTAGTTTATTTATCAATCGTTTTTGCTATCAAACATTCACGAAGGCGTTATTTTATGCCCAGGAGCGTGCGGCCATGTTCGATCGGAGACGGGAGGTGTGACGGCATGAGTAGACGCCCGAGCGCGCACGCATTGACGCGAGGTGGAACGTGGAATTTTAATGGAGCACGTGTAAAAAAATAGGGCGGGGGTGGAAAGGGATAATAGATTAAAACTAAGGTTGTATTTCTGTTGCGATCATACGAGTACTAATGCACTGGATCCCATCAGAACTCCGTAGTTAAGCGTGCTTGGTGGAGAGTAGTACGAGGATGGTGACCGCCTAGGAAGTCCTCGTATTGCAACCCTTTTTTGGCTGATTTATCAATCGTTTTTGCTAGCAAACGTTCATGAAGATGTTATTTTAGGCCCAAGAGCACGCAACGACGTTTGGTCGGAGACGAGAAGCATGACGACACGAGTAGATGCTCGAGCGCTCGCGCGTTGATGCGAGGCGGAACGTGGCATTTTGATGGAGCACGTGTAAGGCAATAGGGCGAGGGTGGTGTGACATCCGTCATCAAAAGAGGTGCATTGATCATTAACTTTGACCATTGACTTTCACGTTTGGACTTTGACTCTTTGACTTTGACTTGAATGTTTAACTAATGTTGACTTGGTCTAAGAATATTCCATTAGACGTGTGTAGACACGCTAAGTTCTAGAATTATGTATTGTGGACTTAGTATGTTCTAGTGGGCCTTGAACATGGTGACAGTTGACGTTCATCGATTTGGACTTAGAAAGATGGTTGCGTGCTTAAAATTGGACTAAAGACTTATAAATGTAAATATATACATGTTACGTTAAGAACACAACAAAAAGCAGACATCAGTGGGCTTTGCCTAAAGCCTACTAAATAGACATAATTTAATTTAAAAATATATAAATTAAAAAATTTATATAGCAAATAATAGTCCGTTAGAATCGTATTAACGTGTAGAATTTAAAAACGCAAAAATTTGATGACACGCGGATCAGGATGGGACAAAATTGGACGAGATGAGAAAAGGGCTCGAGAGGCCCATCTAATGCCCCTTGGCCGAAATCTATTAAAAAAGGGGAGTCCCCTCTTGTTTTCTTTTTCATTACTTCATTTTTTTTAAAAAAACTTACTCTCCAAGTATTCTCTCTACAGAAAACCCTAGCCACCGCCAAACATCCTCTCCTTGTTCTTCATTCAAATCGATCTCTACCATCACAAATTTGTTTGATTTTGATGATGTTCTAGCATTCAAGGTTGATTTTAGTGTAGTCTTGATCATTTACATTTTTAACGGTAAGAAAATAATTTATTTTGATGATTTTAGTTTCCATTATTCATGTTCTTGATGATTTTCATCATCAAACATCTAAATCATCATCTAATAGTCTTGTGTTTTTGGTTTTGGGGATTGGATCATGCCGATCTAGTTGTTTCGGGTGTTGGACCTTCTAAACGGTACAAACCCTAATTCTCAATCTTTGTACATTCGTTGAATCTATTAAAATTAGGTTGCAAACTTGTGTGACCTGATCAAAATGGACATCTTGGTCTTATAAATCGTGGCTGAAATCATTAATCTCGTTCCTTGAATGGATGGACGCGTTAAGCAATCAAAACTATATATCGACTAAGAAATATTGTGAACCGGAAGACTAAAATTCAACTAACTGTTTTGGGACTGAAAATTGGAATAATCCAAATGTTTAATTGAAGTTTTGGACTATTAGAACATGGAATAAACGTTCTTTATATACTCGGGTTGATAATGGTCAAATATTAAGGTTGTTTGGGATGTAAAAGAACAAGACTAATGAACTGGACAGCTTGATGTCAGAAAAATGGGACATTTTGTACAGGTCATAACTTGGTCATAATAACTCCAAATGGGTCGAATTTTCCATCCAAAAACAAGTTTAATGAGTCCCCTAACAAACCCAAGTGTCTCGTGTCATTTCGACATCGTTTGGTCTTTCAAAAGCGACACACAAAATTGAAGACCAAAACTGCTGAATTGTAAGGCCCTGTTCCCGGAGACCTCACAGTTGGACAATCATAGCATTATTATATAAAAAAATACATATTTCATAAAACGTTGCAGCGGAATTAAGTTAACAAAAATCATTCATTTTATTAATAATCACTGTTGTTAAGCAATACATCATTGTTTCATAAGTTACAAAAGGATCTTTTAATTGCATTACAAAACAACAATATCATTAAGCATGAATGGATGCTAGTTTAGCCCTGACGAGTAGCTTCCCCCATGTGTCATCCTTAGCAATAATTACCTGCCAACTGAAAATGCATAAAGGTCAGCGTTGTTGAGTGAGTTCTAGTTTTAAAAGTATTAACATACCTTGTATGATTTATATACGAAAATATCATTTTTGAATAAAATACATGACTTTTGTATACGAACACACATCATACGTACATCCAGATAATATTCAATGTTATCATCATTATCTTTCTCATTCTTCCTTTCATTATTATCTTTCACTTTTCTTTCAGGCCAATGTGCAAGAGGCCTAACATTATGCTGGAAGCGTGACCCAATACCTAGGGTATGCTACAAGGGTCATGTCAATCTCAAAGATTGACCTTGTGTGCATCCTTCGGGTTAGCTAAACTGCACAGAGTTGAGCTAACGACAACATGGTCATGAACCTTCATTCAATTTTCTTGCAAGACTTTCATTCGTTTATTATGTTCCACTTTTCATTAACATTAATCTTTCACTTGATTAATAATAATACTTTACATATATGAGCATAAACACACCACGTAAAGTCACTTAATAATATAATATGGAACACAAGAACAACCCAAAAACATGCATAATATAAACAAATATAAGCCACAAGTCAAATCACGGTCAAACCTTAAAATTCTACTTTTCCCAAAATTTCAATTTTCTAAGTGTTCTAGGCGCATGAGCACTATGCAGGCGCATGAGTCCCGCCTGGGTGCATGAACACTATGTGGGCGTATGAGCCTACACTTAGGTGCTTGGGAACCAATCATGGGCGCATGGGGTACTGTTCAGGTGCATGACTAACACTTAGGTAGGGGTGTTCATCGGATCGGATAACAGATTATTCGGATTATTCGGATCGGATTATTCGGATTTGAAAATTTCATGACCCTATCCGAAATCCGATCCGATCCGAATAAGGATTTTTCAATCCGATCCGAATCTATCCGAATTCAATTCGGATCGGATTCGGATATATCCGAATAATCCGAATTTATCCAAATAATCCGAATAAACCAAATAACAAATTTTTTATTTTTTTTCTTCTATATATTTATTTTTTTTCTAATTTTTTATTCTTTCCATTTTATAAGTTGCTAATCGCAATAAAAGATATACAACTAAAAGATAAATTTTGACTTGTATACAAATT
>BJCO01530487.1:0-13364 GCA_018326465.1 Flaveria floridana
CAAACAAGTCAACAAGATCAACAACAAATCCCGAGAGATCCGGTGTTTCCTTAGCCGACTCAAACATCTATAAATATGAGTCCTAGGTTTCACATCTTAGCGAACACAATCAATCATTATTACGGCTGTGAAGTTACACCATTGTGCAACCCTAATCGCCGTCTCATCAACATCAACATTATTGATACACTGTATTCAATTGTTTATAGTATTCATTATTATTCATTTGTAATCATTACATTATAGTTAATGAAATACGTTTGAATAATTATAGATTTCGAATTTATTGTGTTTCTGTGGTTGTGTTCATAATTAATCATCCAAACAATTAAACGTCAATTAATGATAATTCCGCGATCATTAAATTGATTTATCTTAATACTGATAATTCCTGAATTGTGATCCTTGGATTCACATAGATCCCCTATTTTATACATGTTTTAAATGATTTGGGGCGATATGCATACTAAAAAATACATACTTTTATGATCAGTCTTTTAAAGTAAAGTTTATACACTATCTTATATGGGAAATGGGGTTTTATAATGAATTGATAACGTGTGATATGACCTTGTAGCAATGAATTGCCTTGTAATGTGTTGTGTTATATTATGTATAACTTAAACATAAAAGTGAAACGTAAAGAAAAGTTGGTGGGCCCATAACGTGTACCTGGATAAAGTAAAGTCTTGCAAGAAATGGATAAAGTAAAGTCCTACAGGCAAGGGATAAAGTAAAGTCTTGCAAGCAATGGATAAAGGAGGGTTGCATTCGTTGTACCCTCACCCGGATAAAGTAATGCTCGAACAGGCATGTCAGTAAGGACTGGATTGGCATGACAATAATGGCCTGATTGGGTACGACTGTAAGTCCTAAATTGGCGTGTCGGTAAAGTCCTGTGTTTATCATAGGCACCGATAGTGACAGAGAATTGACGGATAAAGAAGAGTAATAATTAACAAGTAATGATAAAGTATCGATAAAGTGATAGCCCGTGTGTATTGATGTTTAGATAGTTGATGATATTTTCAACTGTTAAAGCTAATACCTTTTACAAAAGTTATTTAACAAAGTAAACCTAGAATTCACTCAGTGAATCTGACTTTTGTATGCATATCAGTTGACAGGTGAGAGTTAGTGCTTATGGGATGGGAGCATGGGACTGAAGCTTCTTAGCACTTAAAGAACTAGCATCCCTGATGAAGAAGAGCTTAAAAAGATTTTAAGGAGTTTTGATGTTTAAAGACAATGTTTATATTTTAATTTAACCACATTGTAAAGAATTGAATTTACCGTATTTTTCCGCTGCAATATATATTTATACATATATGAGTAAATGATTGTTTTAAATCTATGATTTTGCTGTGAATGACCAACTATGAGGTGCCCTGGGAAAGGGGGCCTTACATTAAGTCATTATATCTTAATGTAAATAAATATACATGCAATTGAAATATAAATTATTAGGATCAATCCAAGTTATAGTTGTTTAATGCTCGGTTTCAAACCAACTAAATTGAAACTGTGCCAAACCTTTTATGACTGAACTAAATTATATAATTAATTTTTCGTTTGGTTTTATAACAAAATCAAGTTAGATTTTCGGAGTTTTCTGTTTTGGTTTCAAGATATTGAATGCGATTCGGCCTGAGAAAATCGAACTGCAAGCAGCATTAGAATGACTATCTTAGGTGATTTTAAAATTTCCAATCTCATGGTCTTTAACTCTTTTAAGTCAAATTAATAGCCTTTTTGAAGTATAAATAGAAGGATGAATGGATTATTCAAGCTGTTGTGAATCTTTTTCAACCATATTTAACTACCCCTTAATGATCGATATTTTCATCTTGAAATTAAATTTGTGAGATGTAAAAGTCTAATTCAATTGGTTTAGAGTTTTCTTATGGTTTTGGATAATTTTTGAAGTTCAGGGGCTACTTGTACGTTAGTAAAAGTCAAGGGGCATTTGTTGTTAATCGTTTAGTTAGGTTGTTAATATTAGTAAAGAGCTTGTTTTAATAGTGTTCTATAAAGGGGAAATGTAATAGGATATAAATGATCCTTGTTTTCTGATACTCACTCTTTTAATCATTTTCTTCAATATTCAGTTGTAATACAAGATCAAAGTTTATGTTCTTAGTTTCTTGATTCTTTCTCGGGTGTTAATCATAACAAGTGGTATCAGAGTCAAGTTAGGGCTTGATTCGCAGAAAGAAGAAGAAATTTGAACAGTTCAAGTACATGATGGTTTCCACCAAGTTTGAATTGGAGAAATTCATGGGAAAATGATTTTGGGCTATGACGATTAAAGATAAAGGCTCTATAGTGCATCAAGGAGTGGTCGATGCACTACTAGGAGAACTGAAGATGCCGACGACTCTAACGGAGAAAGAAAAGAAGGATATTCTAGGGAAAGCTTGCAACACAATCATACTATCCCTTGGAGATCGAGTTCTTCGAGAGGTGTCGTAAGAAATCTATGTGGTTGGGATCTGGTCGAAGCTTGAAAGACTTTACATGTTTAAGTCGCTGGCCAATAGATTCTATATGAAGAAATATATACTTTTCAAATGGCTTCGACAAAGACACTTGAATAATATACAAACTACTTTAACAAGATGGTGATTGATTTGGAAAATATAAATATCAGTCTTGATGAAGAAGATCAAGCCATTTTCTTCTTAACCTCATTACCTCAGTCCTACGAACATTTCATTGATACCCTAATATATGGCAGGGAGACCCTATCGATGGAAGAAGTATTTGCAGCCTTGAATTCAAGAGAACTTAAGAAGAGGTCAGACTTGAAAGAAGAGGGTGGAGAAGGCTTACTAGTAAGAGGAAAGATAGAACAAAGATCAGCAAGGCCCTTGTCAAAGTTTAAGGATCATAAGAGATCTAAATCAAGGTTCAAACGAAGGTGTTTTGTATGTAACTCTAAGAAACATTTGAAGAGAGACTGTCAGGAGGTAAAAAGGAAGAAGGGTGAGTTAAGTGGAACCAAGAACTTTGACATATATACTAAACCTGAAGAACAATCAGATGGGTATTACAGTGTTGATGTACTTGTAGTTGCCGATAGTTGTGATGTCAAAGGAGAATGGATCATGGACTCTGGTTGTTCATTTCATATGACACCATTGAAAGAATTTTTTAAAGACTTTAAAAGGGAGTATCTTGGTTCTGTAAAGCTATGGGATGACCGATCTTGTATGATTTTAGGAAGTGGTACTATTGTTCTTAAGTTAGAAAATAGTATTGAACTAGGTTTTAAAGATGTGAGGTTTATCCTAGAGTTAAGAAAGAGTCTTATCTCTTTGGGAGTTTGAAAGGATTGGTCACCATGTTAGTTTGAAGAATGGGAAGGCTAAAGTTGTTAAAGGGTCAATGGTATTGCTGTCTGGAACTAGGAGAGATAATAATCTCTATAATTTGGATGGACATGCCACAAATGGGATAGAAAGTACAGCTTCTCTAGCAATTGAAGGACAAATCAGCCTTGCTTCCCAATAGCATCATAGGATGGGTCATATCAGTAATCAAGGCCTGATTGAGTTAAACAAGAAAGGGGGTGCTTGATGGGTTGGTATCATGTGATACCGGATTTTATAAAGATTATGTCAAGGGTAAGTCACACGGAGTTAAGTTCAGTAGAAGTGTATATAGTACTGGAGGTTTATTGGATTATGTTCATGCTGATCTACGGGGACCTGCAATAACTAAATCCTTGGAAAGAGCTTTATACTTCTTTTCATTGATTGATGATCACTCAAGAAGGGTATGGGTGAATCCCATAAAAGGGAAGTATGAAGCCTTTGAAAATTTTAAGGAATGGAAAGTTCTAGTTGAAACTCAGACAAATAGAAGGATGAAAAAATTAAGGACAGATAATGGATTAGAGTTTTATAGTAGGGTATTTGGTTAATACCAGTTGAAGTATAGAGTGGCTAGACATTATACTATCCCAAGGACCCCTCAACAAAATGGGTTAGTAGAGAGAATGAACAGAACATTACTTTAAGATGCTTGTTGAATCAATTTGGTTTACCAAAGAAATTCTAAGTTGTAGTTGTGACTACTTCAGCCTACTTGGTGAATAGGTCACCTTCAGCTGCTATAAAAATGAAAACTCCTATAGAGGTGTGGTCAGGAAAGCTGTTAGACTACTCAAATCAGGGGAAGCTGGAACCAAGGGCACTGAATTGTGTTTTTCTGGGTTACGTAGAAGGGGTAAAAAGGTATATAGAGGGTTAATGATGTTAGTCCAAAGGTCATATCAAATAGGAATATGGTGTTCAAGGAAGACAAATTTTATAAGGATCTAATAAAGAGGAACCAAAACCATTCTGGTGATTTGCCTGGTTCAAGTGATGTTCAAGTTAAGGTGGAGAGTGATACCAACAATAATTTTGAAAATAAAGCACAGTCTGCTAGTGACTCAAGGGTGGATGATCCTAAGTATAGTGTTGCTAAAGGGAAGGAGAACAAGAAGAAACATACAACCACCACTAAGTTTTAAAGAAGGGGATAACATATCTGCTTTTGTTTTAATGGCAGCTGAACAAGAGAGTATGTTGGAGCTATTATCTTATGATGAGGCTATAAAATCAGTTCATCGAGATAAGTGGGTCAATGCTATGAAGGATGAGATGGAATCATTATATAAAAATGATACTTGGGTACTGGTAGATGTACCAAAAGGGCAGAAGTTAAGAGTCTTGTAAGTGGATATACAAGTTAAAGGAAGGGATCACAAAGGAAGAAACTCCAAGATTTAAGGCCAGGCTGGTGGCTAAAGCTATACTCAACAAGCTGGAATTGATTATACAGATATTTTCTCACCGGATTGTGAGATATTCTTCAATAAGAGTAATTGTTTTATTAACTGCTGCTTTGGATCTTGAGTTAAAACAATTAGATGTAAAGACAACATTCCTGTATGGTAACTTAGAAGAAAAGATATACATGAGTCAACCAAGGAGTTTTGAAGTAAAAGGCTAAGAAGGGAAGATGTGTTTGTTTCAAAAGTAACTGTATAGGTTAAAACAATCACCTAGACAGTAGTATATAAGATTTGATTAGTATATGTTGTCTCAAGATTTTTACAGAAGCAATTATGATAGTTGCATGTATTTTAAAGAATACATGGAGGGAAATTATATATATTTGCTGTTGTACGTTGATGACATGCTTGTAGCCTGTAAGCATAAAGAAGAGGTGGCAGCAACAAAGAAGTTACTTATGTAATAGTTTAACATGGAAGAACTAGGGGAAGCTAGAAAGATTCTAGGAATAGAGATACATAGGGACATGAATAAGAAGTTTGTAAAGCTTTCTCAACAATCATACTTATCAAAAGTTTTAAAGAACTTTAGTATGCATATGCGTAAACCTGTTAAAACCCCTATGGCTGTCCATTTTAGATTGTCTAGTCTTGATTCTCCCAGTACTGATTGGGAGGTGTCTTATATGGAGAAAGTTCCATATGCTAGTGTTATGGCAAGCCTAATGTATTTGATGGTATGTATAAAGCCGGATATTGGGTATGTAGTGGTGTAGTTAGCAGGTTTTTAGCTAATCTTGGGAAGGCTCACTGAAATGCAGTTAAATGGATACTAAGATATTTGAATAGAACCCGGTCAGTTGGTTTACAGTTTGGTGATCATCTTGATGATAAAGGATTGGTTATCATTGGATTTGTAGATGCTGATTATGCAAAGGATTTGGATAGGGGTAGGTGTATAACTAGGTATGTATTTTAGGTTTTTAGGAATGTAATCAGTTGGAAAGCTCAGTTGCAACATGTAGTAGCTCTGTCATCAATTGAAATTGAATATATAGCCTTAACTGAAGCTATTGAAGATGCTCTATGGTTAAAAGGTTGTGTTGGTGAACTTGGAATCCAACTGGATAATACTGTGGTGTACTGTGATAATCAAAGTGCAGTCAATTTAGCCAAGAACAACATGTATCATGAGAGCACCAAGCATATCAATGTAAAGTTGTATTTTATTAGGGATGTTGTTTCTAAAGAGGTGAAGGTGGAAGAGATTGGTACTGAAGTTAATCCTTCTGATATGTTTACTAAAGCTTTGTCTGGTCCTGAGTTTGAGTTTTGTACAAGTTTTCTTGGTGTTGGTTGATCCAATTGATTAGGCTTTAAGGTGGAGATTGTGAGCTGTAAAGTCTAAGTCAATTGGTTTAGAGTTTTCCTATGGTTTTGGATAATTGTTGAAGTTCAGGGGGCTACTTGTATGTTAGTAAAAGTCAAGGGGAATTTGTTGTTAATCATTTAGTTAGGTTGTTAATGTTAGTTAACAGTTTGTTTTAGTAGTGTTCTATAAAGGGGGAGATGTAATAGGATATAGGTGATCCTTGTTTTCGGTTACTCACTCTTCTAATCGTTGTCTTCAATATTCAGTTGTAATACAAGATCAAAGTTTGTGTTCTTAGTTTCTTGATTTTTTTCTCAGGTGTTAATCATAACAAAATTGATCACCAATGTAAATTACAGATATTGAAGTGGACTAAAGAGACCTACTTTTACCATAAAGTCAAACCTATACAACCTTTGTCAAAACTACACATACCTAATATGAAAATTACGCAATATAAGTTATCTAATCTCATTAGACTTCGTTTCATGTTTTTTTTTATGAATTAGTTGTTAAATTCGTTTTTTCAGTTCAAACTGAAAACTAAACCTAGTTCGAATTCGATTTTCTTATCATTTTGAACTAAAATATGTTTTGTTTTATATGTAAATGCACGTACATAAATGTTCATAACATTAATGATTTTTTTTCTTTTCAATATTCTTCAATTTTAATATGTTTATACGTTTGGTATTTATATTAATTAGTACCTGCCATAGATTCATATAAACGTAGAATGGACTTACTTGTTTAGATCTGTGGTCATTTTATGCACATGTGCATATCTATAGTCTTTGTTTCTTGATTTTTCTTTATTGTTCGACAATGTCGCACTACATCTATCACGTGTATCGACATCTACATATGTGTAGATACCAATATTGTATACATATGTAAGTCTGCACATGTGTAAGTACGTGAGAATGTAAACAAAATTTAGAACTACACCTACATATGTGTAGGTTGAAATTTCAATACCAGCATACGAAATCCTTCATGTGTAAATTAAAACCTTTACACAGGGAGTGCCAAATAATTATTAGGATTATAAATATACAAAAAGTAAAGAAAAATTAAATCATATGCAAAACAATTCAGCACAAAGAAAAATCCTTCATATTGGAGCAACAATTCAGCATAAAGTGATACATAAAGTAAATGATCAAAACAATATACATATATATATACACATATATATATATATATATATATACACACACACACTAATACACACACACATATATACACGTTTATTTAACAAGCGTAGGGTTATGTTGAGAACTACCTTTTGTTAGAACTCTAACAATAAATAGGAGCAACACATTAATTTACATGTTATTTCCACCTTGTTTTTTAAAACGTTCATAACTTTTTTTACGACATTATTTTTTGAAAAAAAATTCACTATTAATTTCAGTTTTTATATTTTTTCAAGGCGTCCCATATTGATATATTTTTAAAAAAAATCTCCTGCTCGTTATTTATACATGTGTAAATCTGATGAACACATTGTGTAATACCAGATTTACACATGTGTAAATATGTAAATCTGGTACTACACATGTGTAAAACAAATTTCGTAAGAAAACGAGTTTTTTTTTAATTTTTTAATTTTTTTTAATTTTTTTTATGAATAAAGGGAAATTAGGAAAACATTTTTGTGTTTTTATTTTTATTTTATTTTATTTTTATGTCATTTTTCATTTTATAATTATATTTATTATGTTTTCATTTATTGTCATTTTGCCATTAAAAACTATTGGCTCAAATTGATTTCTAGAGTTTTTAAAAAATGAGTTCTCATTTAAACCCTCTCCTATTTAATAATATAAACAATATTTACTAATCAATATAAAGATGGATAAAAGAAGAGATTGTATTTGCAATCGGTATAAATCATATAGATTAGTAGAAAACCGAAAACATCAAATCTATCTATAAAATAAAAGCCAAGAACTCAATACAAAGACTGCCAAAATTATTTATAAAAAAAAGACTAACAATTCAATGCACCTTCATGAGACCATGACACACCCATAACGAGCAAGTTTTGTCGGTGATCTACATAAAATATATTCAAATTAAGTATTTAATTAGAAAGTGACTTTGAAGGGTGATGTTGAATTCTTATAATCTTATATTACCCCTAGATTATTGTTTAATCCTCTAAATATTCTAATTAATTACTAAGATGTAATTGTTGATTTTAAGTTACTGATAAATGGTATATATAAAGGTTCAGATTTTTCCATGTACTTGCAAACATATGTATTCTGAATTATCATCTATAGCATCTAATAAAACAATTTTATTTTACCACTTGTCGTTTTTTAACTCATTTTTCCCACTTATCCTTCTTCTATATATTCACACATTATTTTTTCCTTTCAAAAGGGTATTATTGTAATTTAAATACTCATATAAATTTCTCTCTCTTAAATTTTATTAGTTGCTATATTTCTATCTATTATCTAAATTTTTTTAAAATCAAACTATCTTTTCTTTAAAATAGATGTTATTATGGAAATTAGAAATCATATCTTTTAATTATAATCTAAATATTAAAAAACTAAAATATATAAAATTTTCTAAAATACTAAACCTTTTTTAAATATAATATTTTAAATCATCTTTATTTTTTTAAAAAAATTTCACCTGTTTATAATTTTTTAAAAAAATAAAACAAACAAACAAACAAACATTTTCAAATTAAAAAATGTATATTTTAATAAACTAAAAACCTATTTTTTTTTATTAAAACAAACTTTTTAAAAACAAAAATTTTATAAAATATAGAATACAACAAACTTTTTTTTTATCATTTTTCTTAACACAAAATATTTAAAAATCATAATTATTTTACAAAACAAAAGTTTAAGAAAATACATTATTGTTTATTTACTTAAAGTAGCTATATATACGTAATTATAATCATAATTTATCTTCAAGCATAATTTTTTTAATTTATAAATTTTTAATTACTAACTATTTAATATTTTATTTATTCAATCCGTGTAATACACGAGAACTAACCTAGTTTTTATATATACAAGTAGTTCGGTCGATGCTAACTCATGCATGTCTTATTAGTATTTTGATATAAGTTTAAGTATGTTTTAACCCAAACTAATTATGAAAATTTCATGATAATTTACACGCTTTCGAATTTTGATACGTACAATTATACATTACTGCTCAACATGAACTTGTTAAGGGTTTTGGGCATTGGGAGTGATTTGGTTAACCACATAAATGAATTTGGGCTTAACAGAAACTCAAAAAGCCCAAATTAACGAATTTGGATCCAAAAAGTTTGGTTAGCCATAGAACTATAGAAGTGTACAAACCGTTTTTTTTTTCTCCAAACCGGTTTAGTTTTTGAACCGGACCGGTTTTTTTGGTATAAAATAAAACTTGCTTTTTTCAAACCGGTGTTTGAAACTAGATACGCGAACATATCAAACCGGCTTGGACTGGTTTTGAAACAGGTTTTTAAACCAATTTAATTGGTTTTTTTCCATATGAACCGGTTTTTAAACTGGTTTTGGGTGTTGGGATACCAAATCGGCGGTTCGATATGGTTTGGTTGAAACCGGTTTTTTTTAAACCGGACCGGTTTTTTTTCACCGTTTTTTTTTTCGAGCCGAATTCCTTTTTGTACAGCTCTAGTTAACCACCTTATAAGTTATAAATGCACATTTGGGTCTGTATTTTTAGCCTTAACCATTAATTTGTAGATTGTTTAGAGGTTTGGACTTCAGACAAAACGATATAACCTAATAATAAAAAGACGGTCGCAAATGCCTCGTTTTCTAGTAGTGCTACTTATAGGTTCTGTAACTCTGGATGTAGCCAAATGATTGCTCCTTTTTAAGTTGGGTCTTTTCCTACCCCATGTAAGTATGTTCCATCGGTCTAAGCACGAGTGTGGTTGTTTCTGAATTAATTCTATATCGTATTTTTTACTAAACAGTGTATGTGTTGTATATCTTTAAGTAAGTGACACCATGATATCGCAAAGATGGAAATACGCTAAATAATTAAGGGACAATTACATAATTTTCATTTCTAAAGTCATTAGTTACATATTTATCTAAATTAAAAAAATCAATTATATATTTCCCCTGCTAAAACATATATATTACATATTTACCCATTTTATTGAAATTATTTATTGAATAATTATTTTACTCGTATTTTCACAAAAATATTCTTACAAATTTCATTTCCTAAGACCATCAATAACATATTTTCTTATGTTTGAGTTTTCTATATAAATAGAAACAACAAAATTACATCTCGTTTAAACTTCGTTTCAAAACAACAATAACCGATAATCAAAGTTATATATCCAAATACAAAACATAATTATCAAAAGTTTTAAACAATTATAATTAATAAAACATCAGTACGTAAAAATCCTTTAGTAAAATAGTCATTTAATAGGTTAATTTTAATAAAATTGATAAATATGTAATATATATGGTTTAGGAAGAATAAATACGTATTTGTTTTTTTAGCTTTAAGAAATATGTAGTTTATGGTTTTAAGAAGAGAATATATGTAAAATTCCCAATAGTTAAAGTGGATGGATGATGCATGGTAATTTATTTAGCATTGTCGACTTGTATAGTTTTAAAACCTGGTGTTTGTATTCAACACTCCAAAAGATTTGAGAATTTGTAATTAAATAATGTGGTGGATAAAGTGTGAGATGTAAACTTAAAGTTCTCACCTAAACTTGGGGAGGAAGATAGGGATGAAAACCTTAACTTCTTTGTTTTAAATAAATCGATCCAACAGATATACTTGAAATTTAAACATTGTCTTAACATAGGATGCCAACCTTTATTCGGGACGACATACTTCATCAACTTGCCAAGGTGATGTCTACTAGCATAAGTATCTGCATCATCCTGACGTCTATGTTAAAAGTCAGAAAAATTGAGTGAATTTTAATTTTATAAACAACCAAGTGTTAAGCCTTTAAAACTTCTTAAAAACATGAAGTAAGAACCATGAACCTCATGTACGACAATAAACCTTACAAGGTATTAGATTATAGAGTGAGCATTAAACATTTTTAAAAAGGCAAGGTGTCAATTAAAGACTTAAAAATCTAATCATCATCTTCAAGCTACAAAATAGATTGCACCTCATTTATAAATGGCCACACATCATAAAACATGTTGGCTAACCATGGTCTAAACCTAACACCCATTTTCTACTATAGCCTGGACACAAAGTCACAACAGTAACACGACATGAATCACACATCAACACTTTTATGATGATAGGGTTTGTTAAGGGTGTGGGAATGAGGGATTGAGAGGGAAGAGACCCACAAGAAGCGGGGTGAGTTTTAATTTGTTAAAATGTAATTGACAAAAATATTTATGAAAGTAACAATACATAGCAACACTATTGAGTTCAAAGTCTATGTATAAAAGCAAATAATAATAATACTTTTAAAGATCAAATTCAAAAAATTTAAAGTTGAAAAACCAGATCCATAATTTGACTTGAAAAAGTAGGGCTGCAAATGAATCGAACAAACACGAACAAAGCTGCAAATGAATCGAACGAACACGAACAATGCCTTGTTCATGCTCGTTCGTTAAGAAATAAACTTGTTCATGAACTGTTCATAAACACTTACCGAATGAGATTTCGTGTTCGTATTTATTCATTAAGAAAATAAACATGTTCATGAACTGTTTATAAACACTTACTGAACCCAAATGAAAACAAACAAAAACAAACGAACACAAACAACTGTTCATGAACATGACGAACAAAAAGAAGCGCATGAACATAAACGAATACGAACTGATTATAAATTACATTTTTCGTCCTTTAAGTTTATATCAAATTACAGTAATTGTCCTTTAACTAAAGAAATTACAAGGATTGTCCTTAACATTTAACTTGTGTTACACGTTTCTTCCTTTACAATAACGGGCGTCAATTTCAAACGTTAATTTCTGTCATGTGCCACGCACATGAGGGCAAAACTGTCATTTTATGTCTTTCTTCCATTTTACCCTTTTAAACCCTCTTCCTCATCATCTTCTAACAAACATCTCCCCCATCATCTTCGTCATTGCTAAATTCACTTGAAAATGTCGATTGATGGTTTCTTCATCAGAGAATCACTTGAACAAACTGATGTCGATGCAATCTATTGTAAGTTTTTACATTTCTATTAATTTCGAATGATTTTGTTACTTACTGTGTTTAGCATTTGCTAAATTTATTACTTTTTTCCATGAAATGCAGTTGATTTTGATAACCTTTTTTTCCATGAAATTGCATCATGGTGGAAAGTTTACTCGATTTCTAGGGTGTACTTATGTGGGAGGTAAAATCGATTATGTCGACCTGATTGAGATTGAAAAATTTTATGTGTTCCAAATGGATAAAATTATGTTAATGTTAGGGTATACTGGTGATGAGGCTATATATTACCATTTCTTAGTTCCAGAAAAAGATATGGATTTTGGTCTTCAAGCCCTAGGTAATGATTATGATGTATTGAACTTGGCCAAACATGTCTCCCTGCATAAGTTAATAAATGTGTACACTGAACATGGGAGCACAAACCTACATACCTATTTCGTCTCACCAACAAAGATTAGAATTGAAGAGATAGCTGATGAAAGTAGCATTCATGTTAAATGTAACATTTCAAAAAGATCGTTGTCGGAGTGGCATGATCAAGGTGAAAGTAATAGTAATGACCTAGATAGTGATCACCTAGTGGATACAAATCAGCCTGAGTCATAATATGGAGCATGGAATGGATATAAATCAGCCTGAGTATAATAATGTGGAGCATGGATTAGATACAAATCAGCCTGAATATGATAATGTTGAGCATGGATTGGATTCAAATCAGCATGACTATGATAATGTGGAGCATGGAATGGATACAAATCAGCCTGAGTATAATAATGTGGAGCATGGATTGGATACAAATCAGCCTGATTATGATAATGTTGAGCATGGATTGGATACAAATCAGCCTGATTATGATAATGTTGAGCATGGATTAGATTCAAATCAGCATGACTATGATAATGTGGAGCATGGAATGGATACAAATCAGTACGAGTATGAGAATATGGAGCATGGGTTGGATTCAAATCAGGCTGAGTATGATAATGTTGAGCATGGATTGGATTCAAATCAGCATGACTATGATAATGT
>BJCO01531219.1:906-15535 GCA_018326465.1 Flaveria floridana
CGTACGAATGTATGTAATGAATGTATGAAGGAAGGTAAAATACATACAAATAAAAGAATGTGAATGTTAATGATGAACGGTACATAAATGGAAGTTAACGAATGATGAAGATAATAATAATATTATCTATGTGTACGTATGATGTGTGACCGCATGTATGTAAAGAACGGTTAAACGAAAGAAAAGTATGTTATCTATAAAACTAGAACTCACTCAGCAACGCTGACTTTTTATGTGTTTCCAGTTGGCAGGTAGTGTTGCTGAGGATGGCACGAGGCGGCTACTCAGCTCTTTTGGGATGGCATTCCTTGTTACATAATGTTGCAACATTATGTTACATGCAAGTGCTTGTTGAGGATTCAAATAAACGGAATTGCTTAAGGAACCCTCTTAGTTTTAAATGTTTCTGTAACAATCATTGTAATGTTATGTAATGCAAAAATATGTATTTTGTAATTGATCAACGATGTATTACTTTGCAAAAGCTTTTATAATGAAATGAGAATGTCCTTTTTATCGATTCCGCTGCATGATTTTACTTAGTAAATATAAACTATATGTTTGATGTGCAACGAATGACCAACTGTAAGCGTCCCGGGGAACGGGGCCTTACATGTCGGTCCCACATCTGAGAAAGTGCCGAAAAGGTACTTTTCTTGGATGTCAAAATTCTTCCAAAGGTAGTTTGTCTTCGGATGTTTTACGCAAAACTTCCGAAGCTAAAATTTTTTGACTTCGGAAGATATCCTTAGCTTTGTGAAAATTTGCTTCGGAATAAAAATTACTTAAGTATTTTCTCATCGAGGCATATTTGGTTTTGAAAGATATTAAAACTTGGAATTTTATTTTTTCTTAAGGGAATAAATCTTCCGAGATGTAATTTCTTTCAGAAGAAATTTGTTCTTCAAATGCATATAAGTACTTAGAAGCATATTTTGGCTTCGAAAGAAATATCAGCATTTCTTCCAAAGGTTAATTTCTTATAAGTAGTTATCTGATTTAATGACTTAAAATTCTTCCGAAGACAATCTTAATGTCTTTCGAAAGAAAATAATATTTTTTTTTTCAAACTTCTAAGGAATATCATTTGAAAAAAAATTTCTTCCAAGATAAACTGGGCTTATATAGATGATTGTCTAGACAACTTAGGACACATAATTCCTTTTAGAAATAATATTTAATTAAGTTTTAAAAAAATATATTCAAGGTTAATCATCCCAATAGCTAATACAAGATATTTAAATCTCTGTTCATCAAAATCCTTTGTGAACAAATCAGCAAATTTTCATTTGTGTTAACTTTTATTAGTTTATCAATCCCTTTTCAATATTATCTCTAATTAGATGTCACCTGATGTTGATATGTTTTGTCCTTGAGTGATGCATAGGACTCTCTATGATAGAGTTAGCATTATTATTGTCTATGTAGATGAGAGTCTATTTGAAGTTGTATCCATAATCTAACATCTGATAATTAATCCAAAGCACTTGAGCATAGCAGCTAGCAGTAGCAATGTATTCAGCTCCAGCAGTTGATGCAGATACATAAGATTTTTTTTTGCATTGCCATAAGACTATTCTTAATTGACATCACCCAGATGTAGACTTTGCATTATTGTCGCATCCACCATAGTCACTGTCTGTATAAGCATACAGATTGAAGTTAGAGTTCTTTGGATACCAAAGGCCTAGCTTAGGGGCACCTTTGAGATATCTATGAATCCTCTTACCAGAAACCAGGTGTGACATCTAGGGGTTGGCTTGATGTCTTGCACAGATGCATGTAGCAAACATAATATCAGGCCTGCTGGCTATAAGATACATGAGAGACCTAATCGTAGCCCTATATGATGTTTATCTACACACTCCCCCTTAAGATCAGGTCTAAAGGAGTGGTTTCTAGCTATGGGTGTCTTTGTAAACATATAATCAGTCTTGTTGAATCTTGTAAGTATGTCCTATACATACTTTTACTGACTTTTGAAGATGCCATTGTTAACTTGCTTCTCTTGAATTCCTAGAAAGAATATGAGTTCCCCCATGGAACTCATTTCAAATATATTCTTTATCAGTTTTATAAAGTCTTTACAGAGCCTTGGATTGGTTGACCTAAAGATAATGTCATCTCAATATACTTGAACCAGTATTAGGTCATTTCCTGTTCCTTTATTGAAGAGAGTTCCATCTATAGTACCTCTCTTATAGCCATGCTGATAGAGATACTGAGATCGTGTCTCATACCACTTCCTTGGTGCTTGGTGCAACCCATAGAGAGCTTTATCAAGCTTGCAGACATAATCAGGATGATCTAGGTCTGCAAAGCCAGGTGGTTATTTAACATGCACCTCTTCATCAATCACCCCATATAGGAAAGCACACTTGATATCAAGTTGGTAGACCTTAAAGTCTTTCGATGCAGCAAATGCCAAGAATATCCTAACAGCTTCAAGTCTTGCTACAGGAGCAAAAATATTAGTGTTGTCAATTCCTTCTTCTTATGTGTACCTTTCAACAACCAGCCTTGCCTTGTTCTTGATGACATGTCCTCTATCATCCTTCTTGTTCCAAAAAAACCCACTTGGTTCCTATGATAGTCTTCCCTTGAGGAAGAGGACATAGGTTCCAAACCTTTTGTCTGTTAAATTGAAGCAGCTCCTCTTGCATTGCTTCAACACAAATTCCATCCTTCAAAGCCTCATCAACTTTCATTGGCTCTATCTGAGATAAGAAGCAAGGGTATAGACAAACATTTTTGTCATGGGTTTGTCCTCTTGTTCTCACACCTTGATCAACATCTCCGATGACGTTTATGGTTAGATGTGACTTGTGGATCCTAAGTTGAGGGATCATAGCAAGTTGATTTGACAAATCTAAATTTGTGATGTTTAGATCTGGCAATGAAGTGTTTCCGATCATATCAACATACATATTAAGACAATCTTGATCTAATGAGTGCGTGACATCATTTATGTTGTCTTTAATGGAGTTGTTGTTAGTATCAAGAAATTCTTGATCACTATCACCACTACCATTTCCTCCTACATTTGAAGTTCCTTCATTTGAGTTTTGTGCCTCTAAGCTAGAATTTGTAGGCACCTCAGATGTATCAGCTTGATTTCTCATTATTGTGCTAATAGGAACTCCATTTGCAGAGTTAGTTACCATCGGAGCTGAAGTAATAGTCTTGCTTGGTCTTCTCAGCTCAAATCTTGGGTCAAAATCTCTTGTTGATAAATTATCTGTAGATCCTGAAATGTTGTCACAAGATTTGTTAAAATAGTTGGTAATTAAATCAAGATCAAATAACCAGACAGGACCAGAACCTTTCACACACGGAGTATGCTCATTGAAGATCACATTGGCTGATTCTTCAACTACTCTAGTTCTGAGATTGTATACTCTAGCCTTATACATAAAAAAGGTTATAGCTTCGACTGTTAAAAGGAATGCCCGTCCATCAAGACCCGATCAATTCGATCGAAGCCTTAGCATGGGAAGAGTATCGAATAAATTGTCCATCATCTAATGTATTAGTAAATTTGGCTACTTGATCTTTGGTATTCAAGATGGTGCAAGGACATCCAAATGATCTAAGAAAACTAATGAAAGGTATCCTTTTGTGCCATAGTTCATAAGGAGTCTTACCATGAGTTTTAACTACTAAAACTCTGTTATGCACATAGAAGACAGTGTTAACTGCCCCTGCCCAGAAGGTGATGGGTAGTTTAGAGTCAGACAATATGGTTATTGCAGCTTCAATAAGTGTCATGTTTCTCCTCTCAGCAACATCGTTTTGCTGAGGAATCCTGGGAGCAGTATATTGTCTTGTAATACCCTTTTCATCACAAAATTTGTCAAGGATTTGTTTCTTGAATTCAGTTCCTTGATCACATGTTATGGTCTTGACCTTGTGATCACTTTGATTCTCAATTTTCAAAATGAAGTTATTCAACATCTCAGGAGTTTCATCCTTAGTTCTATGGAAGAATACCAAAGTGTATCTTGTGAAATCATCTGTGATCACTAAACAGTATGACGTCCTTCCTAGACTCATTAAACTGGTGGGGCCAAAGAGATCCATGTGTAATAAGTGTAGGGGAGTAGTGATGGAGTTCTTTTCCTTTGTCTTGTGATACACCAAGTGTTGTTTTCCTTGTAGGCATACAACACAGTTATCATCACTTGCAAACTCTTTCTTTGGCATTCAAGTTACCAAATTGATCTTAATTAACTTATTCATATTCTTAAAGTTTACATGGCATATTCTTTTATGCCAAAGGAAAGACTCATCCCTATTTGCCTTTGTAGAAAGTAGAAAATTTCTCCTGAAGGGGATGTTTCCTACAAATCCATCTTACACATGTTCCCTTTCTGGGGTGCTTTAAGCAGGATATGCTCTTGAAGAATAACCACCCTAGGCTTGAGAACAATGCACTCATACTTAGTAAAAAGCATGTTATGTCTACGGTCACAGAATTAGGATGCAATCAGTAAATTGTACCCAAGCTCCTTAATAAAGTTTACCTTTTCAATGCTGAGCTTACCATTTATGACCCTATCCCTTCATGTAATGTAACCTCCTGCATCTCCTCAAAAAGTAACTGGCCCTCCATCAATTTTCTCAAAATCTTAAAGCAAAGAGCCATCGCCTGTCATGTGCCTGGAACAACCACTGTCAATTATCCGTACATTCCTTTTGGCCTTCAGCTATTCCTGCACAAAAAGGAGAAAGTTAGTTACATTTGGAAACCAAAGCCTTATTGGTCATAGGCTCTTCAAAATGGACTAAAGAAAATGCAACAGTAACTGATCGTATGTTAAGACTTTAGGGATCATTTAATGTTGTTTATGAAGAACTTTCAGTGACATGGTCATCCTTTATCTTCCACACCATCTTTGGAAGATTAGACTTGACCTTTAATACTTTGAAAGTTTTGACAACTTTGGAAGTTTTGACAACTTCGGAAGTTTTGAAGACTGATGCTTCGGAAGATTTTTCTTTCACTACAACAAGTTTTAGTGCTTCGGAAGTATTTCTTTCTTCCGAGACCAAAAATCTTTTGAAGGAAAGTTTTTACTGGTCTTCATTCCTTTTCTGGAGCTTCTGAAAGAAAAATATTTTTTTTCCGAAGCTTTCTTCTTCTTGCTCCTCTCAAAACTCTTCTTCTTAGTTATGTTGATAATACTTTTAGGATTGTAGCTGCAATCCTTAGCAACATGAAAGTACTTCCACACATAATGCAATCAATTTGCTTCCTTCTGAGAGTCTTCTTGTGAATGAAAGACTTAGTTTGATCACTTTCCATCTCCATCCCCATCTTTTTAGATGTTGTAGCAAGATTGTTAGGGTGAGTCTTGCTTTTGGAGGTGGATGGTTCATGTTGTGTAGCTATGATACACAGCTGATCAGCCTTTATTCCTTCACAGGGATGAGTTGGATATGAACTTGAACTCTTGCTACTAGAGTTCATAGTTGAAATCCACAGTCTTCACTACTTCAAACCCTGTAGAGATAAAATCTTATTTTTGCTTAGAGTTGAAGGTGGCCTTGATCTCTTGAGCTTTCTTTGATCTCCTTTTAGCTGCTCGGATCAAGTTCTTCCTATTTGACTTTGTCATCCCTGGCTTCTTCCTCTCCTTAGTAGAATAATAACCTTGTTAGGATATTCTTATTCACTCTTAACACATCTATCCTTCATTATCTCCTCTTCATCATCTTCTTCACTGGGGTCTATGAATGGAATCTCATCTTGACAAGTTCCACACCTAGGAGATCTTACAGACAATAGAGTGTGTGGAGGAGCTATCTTGCTAGATCCTAGTCCCTGATTGTTCTAGTAACACACTTTGGCATGCTTGGATGTCGATATTATGTTCTTGAAGGCCTCTTCTTCAAGAACACGTTTCTCTGCCTTGGCTTTGCTGATCACAAGCTCAGCCTGACATTAAGTAAACTTAGTGATAAGATCCTTAATTTGAGTCCTGTAGTTGGTATGCTCATATTTGAGAGTTGAAATGGTTTTCTTTAGGTCTTCTATTTTTAGTTTACACACATTTTCAGCTCTTTTGAAATTAGATTTTAAGATGTTCAAGTACTCAAGATCAGATATCATCTCTAAGATAGAGGACCTATATCTATTAACTTTAAAATGCATTCTGGGATACAAAGATTGCTAAATAATATTTTAGATTCGTTGAGCTTGGATCTTAGGATTCATCATGTTCAGATCTGCAAATTCAAAATTAAGATTGGTGGAGGTGTGTGAATCATAGAACAAAGAGAATGATAATGATAATGTTATGATTTCATTGATGTCAATAACAAATTACAATGAGAATCATAGATGGATGATGGAGATCTAACCCATCCAAAGGAGGAATTCTCCTTTGGTGGTGATTCACACCATGATAAACACACACACAAGAACCACACTTGCAAAAATGCACTAGTAGGTCTATTTATAATATTCTAATAGTTATTACATAAGAAACCCTAATTTTGACTTTTGCATTTATCTTGATATTGACTTTGTCAACTTTGTCTTGTTGACTTTGTCTTGTATTTGTTTTGTTCTGTTTATCAACTTGGTCTCTGAACTCGTACAATGAGATCTTTAGTTGGTTGTGATTGTGATTTGGAAAGCTTCAGTTTATCCAATTGTTGAACCCAACAAATATGTTCCAATACCTTGGTTTCATCAAGATCTACCATAAGTGCTTGGTTTGGAGATAAATCTTCAACCTGGAAACATCAATCAAAGTCTCTTTCTTTAATAGCAACTGTAGCTTGCTGCTTGGGCTTTAGCTTATGGAGTTCCCTCAGTGTAGTTTGGCTTGGGTTATGCTTGGCCACCATTTGTCGTGGGTGCCTTGCACTCTCTAGAAAAGTGTCCATCTGGTTACAGTTGTAACCTTTCACTTTGCTTTTGTCCTGCCTAAACTTTCCACTAGAGACGTTACTAGGAAACTTACTTACTGTCCTCAGGTAGAATTTCTTAGCTCTATGAGTGAGAAGAGCCAGCTATTGGACTATCTCCATATACTTCAGATTATCCAGATGGATACAGTCCAAATCTCGAAGGGTGAAGATGAAGTTTCATGTGCTTTCATCATAGGAAACAAAGGTTTGTGATGACCTTGTCTCTTGGAATACGCTTCCTTGGATGTAGCTCTCCCTTGCTGTCTTTAGGAAGGTGATGAGAAAGCCCTTTTATGAGTTGTTAGGATAAGAGGTAAGATGGTGTTGTGGTTCTCCATAATCCATTTCAACCACATTTAGGGGCATAACTCTACTGATTGCTATATTTTCCTGATGAATTTTACATGTTCATCTCCATTTGGTAGTCGTTGAGTATGCCATATAACTCAGTGAGAGTAAGGGTCTTAAGGTTTTTAGTTCCCTTAATGACCACATAGTAGTATGTCCATTGTTTAGGAATAGAAGACATGAACTTCCTCACTATATCCCTGTTCTCTAGCTTTACTCCGACATCCACTAGAATGTCCACAATCTCAACATACCTGAAGTATTGTTGAGTCATGGTTTCACCTGTTTTGAAGGTGAAATTATGAAACTGATGCTTTGGGAGGTTTTCTTGTTTTCTTTGGCTTTATTAGACCCCTCATACATCAGCTTCAGTCCATCCCACAGTTGATTGGTAGTTTTTCAGTTCTTAAAGCCTCTGCAGATGGCATTTTGAAGAGCAGTTTGGAGAGCAGCCATGGCCTTTTGATCTACATCTATTCTTTTTCTATCTTCTTCAGAATAGTTACACACTTGTTTTGGTATCATGCCACCTCTAGCAGCAGCTGAAAAGTTGCATGGAATGTAAGGTCCTGAGGTAACATACTCCCATATCCTGCTGTCTTGTGACTTGATGTGGCCATCCATTCTTAGGCACCAAGTATCAAAATCATCAGGAGTGATCAGTGGGGACTTTACCATGGTACCCGTTTCCATATTAGACTTAGAAGCTGCCATTTTTGATGTTAAGTGTTTTGTGAGAACTGAGGAGATTTAAGATGGTGAGATCTTATAATCAAGAGTTTGGAAAGCTCTAATACCAATTGCAGGAATGGTTAATGGAGGTCAATACAATCTGTCTCATAAGGAGGAGAGTGTTAGAACACTTAATAGATCAAATAGGGAACCGGGTTTGAGTATGAGATGTAAAGAACACAAGCTAACAAGAAGACAAAACTCTAGAACAATATATATGGTTTTCAAGAATAATGTATATTAATTTCATGTTCTTTTACAAGTGTTACAATGCATAAAATAAGATACAAGACCGAGAAATACTTTATACTACATCTTACAACCGGCAATATTTTGAAAGCCGGTTAGAAACATGGATGGACAACAAAATCAATGCAGAGTCAAAAGGTAGACTACCTTTTGACTAGGGACTATGACATTCCATTGCTCACATCCTAATATATTACAATATGAATAAAACTACAAAAAGTAGAAAGTTACAGACTCTAGCCCTCAATGTACGGTAGCAAAAGCATGGACCTTTTCACCAACTCAAGTTGGTGAGACTTCAGAGTTGTAGAGGAAAGTGGGTCAGTAGAGGAAAGTGGGTCAGCTTTTTATAAAAGTACATCCTTGGAAAGCATATTCTCCTCTGTCTTCGGAAGAGATCAGTCTTCACTTCATTTGGCTTTGGAAGACTTTGTGTTTAAAGCTTCAGAAAACTTCATCTTTTGGCTTTAGAAGATTTGGTCTTGGGATTTGGAAGATTTGGTCTTTGGCTTCAGAAGATTTTACACTTAGAATATTTCTATGTAGAGCAAAAAACTTCCGAGGCAACTTCTACCTTGAACATAACGCATGCATGCAAAAAGCCTTTTGTTGCTTTATTGCATAGCCTTCTTATATAAACTTACACGAATGATACCTGATGTTGATATGGTTTGTCCTTGAGTGCTGCACTGGATTATCTATGATAGAGATATCACTGTTGTTGTATATATGTATAGGAGTCTCCTTGAAGTTGAATCAATAATCTAGCATCTGAATCTAAATCCAAAGGACTTAAGCATAGCAGCTTGTAGCAGCAATGTATTCGGCTTCAGTAGTTGATGCATACATATAGGATTGTTTCTTGCATTACCATGAGACTATCCCTCCACCAAGGAATTGACATATCTCTGATGTAGGTTGAAGTCATAGTTGTTTGGATACTAAAGTTCTAGGTTAGGAGCTCCTTTGAGGTATCTAAGAATCCTCTTGATATCAACCAGATATGACATCTTAGGGTTGGCTTGATATCTTGCGCATATGCATGTAGCAAACATAATATCATGCCTTCTAGCTATAAGGTACATAAGAGACCCAATCATAGCCCTGTAAAGATGTTCATCAACACACTCCCCCTTAAGATTAGGTCCTAGGAAGTGGTTTTTTGTGATGGGTATCTTAGCAACCTTGCATTCTGTTAGATGAAATCTGGTTAGAATGTCTTGCACATACATTGACTGATCTATGAAGATGCCATTGTCAACCTACTTCACTTGAATTCCTAGAAAGAAATTAAGTTCCCCATGACACTCATTTCAAATCTATTCTTCATCACCTCCTCAAACTCTTAGCAGATATTTTGATTAGTTAACCCAAAGATAATGTCATCTACATAAACTTGAACCAACATCAAGTCATTCCATATTCCTTTAATGATAAGATTGCTGTAAATAGTACCTCTCTTGAAACCATGTTAGAATAGGTACTGTTATAGTGTCTCATACCATTTCCTTGGATCTTGATGCAACCTATAAGGAGCTTTGTCAAGCTTGTAAACGTAATCAAGAATGATTTGGGATTGCAAAGTAGGTGGTTGCTTGACATCAAGTTGGTAGAACTTGAAATCCTTGGATGCAACAAAAGCAAGAAATATTGTAACAGCTTTAAGTCTTGCCACATGACCAAAAACATATGTGTTGTTAATCCTTTCTACTTGAGTGTACCCTTGAACTACTAGTCTTTCTTATTCTTGATAAAAAATCCTCTATCATCCTTCTTATTCCTAAAACCCCACTTGGTACCTATTGGCATTGTGAATCCAAGGATCATCCAGGGAATTATCAGCTTAGTAACTAACAAAACAATGATCACAGAATTACTGTTGTTTTGTTTGATTAATTGAATAAATATGAATAAACAAACAAATATATGTTGCGTAGAACAAACTCAATACTTAAACTAACAAAGAACAATTGAAGAACATACATAAATATATCAAATGTTTTTCATTAATTATACACTAATGATTACAATAATCAATGAATGATCTTGCTAACGCTAGGTTTCTACTGCTATATTGATGCGTATGAATTGATGTGAAGACGATTGCGGCTGCTAGGGTTTGATTGAAATCTAGATTTCTTAATTGTGTACCTAAGCCTTGTATTTATAGGATTAGGGTTTATTGATTTGGAAAATATAAGTTCCTTATCGGGGTAAGGTAGTTACTCAGAGAATATTCTCATGCTATATTCTCTAACTAAAGTATAAGTCATCTGTAGATGTTGACATTTTACATTAGAGTTTTCTTTTGACTTGATGTACTTGGAAGTACATCAAGTTGATCTTCCGCATCTACTTTGTCTTCTGCAGGAATTATTGTTCTTCCGTAGGAACACATGTCTTCCACAGGAATTATTGTTCTTCCACAGGAACACTTGTCTTCCGAAGGAGATTTCCTCTTTCGCAGGAACACTTATCTTCCGCAAGAAGTCAGTCTTCTTTGGGAGTTGCATGAACTTGAAGGCTGATCTTGTAAGGCTTCCGCAGGAGTTCCACTGAGTCCTTGATTTGTTTTAGAGGATCTACGGAGGAACATTTTGTTCATCCGTAGATGTTTCCAACACTTAGTCAGTTTCTTTAAACTGACTAATACTAATGATTTGCTTGCAACATACATATAAAGCAACATAGAATATATGGGTTAACCTATACACATATATTGCATACATAATGATGAATGGTTACAAAAGTTATTGCGATGATTGATTCAAGAAACTAAACATATACAAAACCCTAGACCTTACAATACTCCCCTTTAGGTTTAGCTTCTTCTAGTCAATGGCTCAGGATTTGTATCTCTTTAACTCTCGACACCATCTTTTTATTGAAGAATGATACTGTATCCTCTTGATCATTGTACTTGTACTTGATCTCTATTCTACTCATCTTATTTAGGGTATCATACTTGATTCTAAGGAGGTCTTCTTAGGGTTGCATCAACAATGTTGTTGTTGACTACCTCCAACTCATCCTCTTCAGAGATTCTTGCTCTGTAATAGAAGGGAATTCAGATCCCATGAGCTAGCCTGCCTCAAATTTTCTTCTTTTACTGGCTGTGACATTAAACTTGTCTATTACTTGAATCATATGCACACATAGACATAGGTTGTTTTGTGTCTGTTGAGTGTTGAGCTTTGGAAAGTATTTATCATACAATGAGGCTGTGTAGCTAGGATGCAAGAGCTTGATTTCTAGTAGACCAAAAATCCTTATGCTTCATGTCCCCTTCCTATTTGTAATTCTTTTAAGTACAAGCTCTTTTGATCTCTCAACATATCCTTAATGTGTGATGGGATGAGTGAACTGGTTTCCCTCAAATCTCTTTGTAGGTGTAGTTCCTTTATTCGCATGACCACCCTGATCAAGAACTCGTCTTCTGTATGGTGTGAGGAGCTGGCTTGTGTCCTTCATTGCCTTTCTTTTCTTTTCATATGCTCATCATCTTCTCTTTTAGCTTCTTTGAGTACATCATCCTTGAACTATGACGGTAACTTACCAACTATACATGAGAAATCTCTTCCCCTTGGGTGTATTGGATAGTTGATGATTGGTAAAATGTGTAGTTGTTTGATGTTGGCATCTGAGAGTGATATGTCTAGTTCAATTAGAGGAAGGTATTGTATCATCCCAGATGCCCTTTTGATTATTGCACTATCCCAATCAGCATCATATTTCCAAGCAATGATCTGTAAGTCTTCAACTGACTTGGAAGTAGTGATGTGATCTAAGAGCTGAAATAATGTTGACTTTTGTTCAGTCACTTCTCTCACAGTTGTTCCAAGAGGCCACACCTTACTTGGAAGAATCTCTGTAAGGTTATTTGTAAGGCTGATACAACCCAAACACCCAAAGTCTCTCCTGCATGCATGCACAAGTGTGCTGAAGTGGAATGCTTCGGAAGTTTCACACTACCTTAGAAATTATTCTAAGTGTGAAATCTTCCGAAGCCAAGACCAATATCTTCCGAAGCCAAAAGATGAAGTCTTCCGAAGCTTCAAGGACAAAGTCTTCCGAAGCCAACTACTGAAGACAGATTTCTTCCAAACACTTTTAAATTACATGCTTTATCTGATGTACCTTTTACCTAAAGCTAAACCACTTTCCGCTGCAACTCTGATAAGAATCCAACTTTACATGAGTTGGTGAAAAGGTCCATGCTTTTGGTAAACTGTACATTGAGGTCTTGAGTCTGTAACTTTCCACTTTATGTACTTTATCCTTTTTGTAATATATTAGGATGTGAGCTACGGCATTTCACGGTCACTATTCAAAAGGCAATCTGCCTTTTGAATCTACATTGATTTTGTTGTCTAAATCGTGTATCCAACAGGCCTTCAAAGTATGGCCAGCTGTAGGTTGTAGTATAAGTATTTCTGGTCCTTGTAACTTATTAGTAGAACTTTGTAAACCACTTGTAAGGAACTATAGAGCAATATACATCAACCTTGAAAACAAACTACTTGTGTTTTGTTCTTGTTATGTCTCATATACACTTGTGTTTCTTAATTTTCAAAAACTGATTTTCTCCAGTTCCCCATTTGAATTGTTAAGTGTTGTTGAAAACTCTCCTCTTTGTGTTGTTGTGTTGTAAAGTGCATAACCCTTCACCTGGTCCTACAATTGGTATCAGAGCGTCTCAGGCTCTTGATATAAGATCGTACCATCTTAAGATCCCTCACACACATAAAATACTTTACCCTTCAAATGGCAGCTATCTCTAAAGCTGATATGGAAACTGGAACCATGACAAAGTCCCCACAGATCACTCTTTGATGACTTTGACACTTGGTGCCAAAGAATGGAAGGCTTCATCAAGTATCAAGACTCAAGAATGTGGGAATCTGTTGTTAATGGACCTTACATACCAAGCACTCCTTCAGTTGCTGCTGGAGGTGGTATAATCCCTAAGGATTTGGCTGACTACTCAAAAGAAGATAGAAAGAGAGTAGAAATTGATCAAAAGGCCATGACAGCTCTTCAGACTGCTCTTTGAAACTTTGTATACAGAGGTTTCAAGAAATGCAAAACAGCTAAGCAGCTGTGCGATGCATTGAAACTAATGTATGAGGGTTCTACTGAAGCCAAGGAGAACAAGAAGGATCTCCTGAAGCGGCAGTTTGAAAATTTCACCTTCAAAACAGGTGAGACCATGACTCAACAATACTTCAGGTATGTTAAGATTGTGGATACCCTAGTGGATGTTAGAGTAACTCTTGAGAACAGGGACATTGTAAGGAAGTTTATGTCCTCTCTTCCCAGGCAATGGACATATTATTGTGTTGTAATCAAGAGAACTAAGAACCTTAAGACTCACTCTGACAGAGTTGTATGGCATTCTTAGTGGATACCAGATGGAGATGAACATGTAAGGTTCATCTGGTAACTCCAACAATCAAATGGGTTCAGCCCTTCATGTGACTGAAAGGGATAACATAGAACCCTAACATCATCTCTTATGCTACCCTGACATCTCACAAAAGGGTCCTTTCATCACCTTCCTGGAGACACCAAGGGAGAACTATACTCAAGGAAGCCCATTCCAAGAGATAAGTTCTTCTCAAGCCTTTGTGTCTTCTGATGAAAGTTATGGCAGCTTCCTATTCACCCTTGAAGACCTGGACTGTGTCATCAGATATGGAAATAGTCCAACAAATGGCTCTTCTCACTCACAAATCCAAGAGGTTCTACAAGAGGACAGGAAGGAAGTTCCCAGCAATACAGCAAGTGGAAAGTTTGGGTTGGATAAAGGCAAAGTTAAGTGTTACAACTGTAATTTGATGGGTCACTTTGCTAGGGAGTGCAAGGCACCAAGAACAAATGGTGGACAAGCACAATCCAGACCAAACTGCACTAATAAAGCTACCCAGAATGAGAAGTCAAAGCAGAAAGCTGCAGTTGCTATTAAAGAAGGAGGCTTTGACTGGAGCTTTCAGGTGGAAGATGCATCTCCAAATCAAGCATTAATGGTTGACCATGATGAAACCAAGGTATTGGAACATCTTTGTACTCCGGAGTGTATTGCTAAAGTCAACAGATACATGTCCTATAACTTAGAGATAAGATCTGATCTTGAGTCCTTAAACATCTTGAAATCTAATTTTAGAAAGGCTGAAAATGATTATAAGTTAAAGATAGAGGACTTAGAGAAAACCATTTCAGTTCTAAAACATGAGCATACAAATTATAGGACTCAGATCAAGGATCTCATAACTGAGTTAACTGAACGCCATGCTGAGCTTGTGATCAGCAAAGCCAGGGCAGAAAAATATGTTCTTGAAGAAGAGACCTTCAAGAACATCATATCCTCATCCTTGCATGCAAA